>NW_027019328.1:7373301-7456477 GCF_013076305.1 Rhopilema esculentum
TCCCGACGTTTGGTTCCTATGAGTGGACTTGATACGTCTGAACTCGTTGCTCTTTCCACTGTGCGGAATATTCACTATTGAAGGCTTTCTTGGATGGTAGCTGGTTCCGATGATTGCTAGAATACAACATGTCTTGCTTCTGTGACGTCAGCATACTCATCCAAGCCAAATCGAGTGGTTGTACCCCCTTTTGTGGATCTTTGAGATCGTCGAGGAGCTTTCTTCTGCATCCGTGTTCCTTTCCGTAGGCTCTGTTTGTCGTTTATCTTCCTTTGCTGGTTCTGACCCATCTTCAAATACTGTTTTTGAGATCAAATCATTTTCATTGAATTAACGTCTCTTCTAATCACTATTCTCTTGCTCTGCATATCAAAAAGTCGTTCCTTTCTGATTTGCACTGTACCCCAGAATCGAAGTCTGTTGGCTTTCTTGTCCAACTTTCTTCGCTCAAGCCTCTGGAATGATGAGCTAAGCTATGCAGCCGAACACACGAAAGAGACATCAGGTTTTCCATACCATTTTTCATACGGTGTTTGACCTGATGCGCTGGTTATAACCGATTCCTTATGTAAGGCTTGCAGTGTTGACTGCTTCTGCCAGAAGGTCTTGCTGAGTCGGCATGGTTCATCATCCGTTTTGCGGATTCAACGAGAGTCCGGTTCATGCGCTCAGCACTCCATTCTTGTGGAGAGTGAGGAACAGAAGTTCGTGTTTGATACCTTTCCTTTTCAGAAGATTTTCAAAGTCATTTGATACATACTCTCTCCGCATTATCTGTACGCAAGGTTCCAATTTTACATGCAGCTTCATGGTTGCAGGCTTCAAATTCTTTAAACCTCTTTAGTACCTCAGACTTCTTCTAATGAAGTAGACTTTGACACATCTCGAGTAGTCATCAATGAATGTGACAAAATAACGCTTTCCCGAAAAGCTCTGTATTGACATTGGTCCACATACGTCGCTGTTTGAACTATCTGTAATTTTCTAGAAGTCTTGATCCCTCTGTTGACTTGAAGGATTTTCTGCTCATCTTACTTTCCGCACACCCTGTGCAAAAGTTCAGTTCGTCATTTCCTTGGATGCAACTCCTTTGATGAGTTCTTCTTGACTGATTCCAATAGCTGTTTTCTATTTATATGTCCTAGCCGTTGATGCCAAATCATCCATCTGCTAAGTTAGTGAAGCCACCAAAAGACCGAAAGGCTATCGGGTGCAAGTGGGTCTTCAAAGTAAAGTATGAAGAAAATGGACAAGTGGAACGTTTCAAAAGTCGTTTAGTAGCAAAAGGGTATTCTCAGAAGTACGGCGTCGATTTTGATGAAACTTTTTCTCCTGTCGTGCGGTTCAGTTCTATTCGAGCCTTACTGGCTTTTGCAGTTCAAAACCGAATGCTGATTCATCAAATGGATGTAACTACGGCATTTCTGAACGGAGATTTAACGGAAGAAATCTATATGGAGCAACCAGAGGGTTACGTGATACGTGGAAAAGAGAATCTGGTTTGCAGGCTCAAAAAATCCCTCTATGGACTCAAGCAATCACCACGTTGCTGGAATCGAAAATTTAGAAACGCGCTCGAATCACTAAATTTCAGACAAGGCCAAGCAGATCCGTGTATCTTCGTGAAAGGATCTCTTGAAAGAAACAATTTGACAATTATTGCTGTTTACGTAGATGATTTAATCATCATATCCACTACTCAAGATGAAATGAAACAAATGAAAGTAAACCTGAGAAAGAATTTCAAGATGAAAGATTTGGGCAGCCTTCATTTCTGCCTTGGAGTCAGCGTTGAGCAAAGCGAAGAAGGAGTCAGTCTATCACAGAAGCAGTACATTGAAAAATTACTGAAGCGCTATGGACTTCAAGATGCTAATCCAGTGTGTACACCTCTTGATCCAAATGTCAAACTTGTAGCAGATGATGGAAACAGTAAACCTGTTGATAACGTTCAATATCAGTCTATGATAGGGAGTTTACTCTATGCTGCCATCGCAACAAGGCCTGATATCGCTCAAGCAGTGGGAGCTCTTTCTCAATTCAATTCAGCACCAACAGAAGCGCATCTTACTGCAGTAAAACGGGTATTTCGTTATCTGAAAGGAACAATCAATCTTTCGCTGGTTTACAAGAAATCAGAAAGCAAAGAAGTTACGGGATTTAGTGATGCTAGTTGGGCTGACGATATGCAGAATCGCCACTCAACCACTGGAAATGTCTTCATGATGGCCGGAGGTGCCATTAGCTGGCTTAGTCAAAAACAATCAACAGTGGCTCTTTCAACCGCTGAGGCAGAGTACATTGCCTTAAGTAAAGCTGCCCAAGAGGTCGTATGGCTGAAGCAACTGTTTAGAGAAATAGGAGACAATGTGCAATCTATAACCATCATGGAAGACAACCAAGGAGCAATTTCGATGACAAAAAATCCAGTCGGACATAAACGGACGAAACACATCGACATAAGGTATCATTTTGTTCGAGAACAAGTAGAGAAAGGGACACTGCTACTAAAATATTGCAACACGAAAGAAATGCTGGCTGACTTACTTACTAAATCACTGAACAGAGGTCAATTTGAGTACCTACGCTGCAAGCTCGGAATGCAATAAAACCTGAAAAGAAACTGTTGATTGAGTGGGAGTGTTGGGAACGTGCACTCAACAGTTACGTAATTGCTGCGTATGTAAGTAAACTAATGACCTTCGTAATTAGTAGCTAGTGTAGGACACGTGTTAGAGTAGATTGCTTGCTGCTCTATTGTCAGCTAATTAGAAGCTTCTAGAAAGTTCTAATGATCGCTGAGGTAGAACTTTTTAGCACGCGTCACGTAGAGTTTAGTTAGTTGCATGTTTCGCAGTGAACAAGTCGATAGAATCTCAAAACAACAATTGTAAGTAATCCCGAGAGCATTTTCCCTGACAAAATTGGTACATTTTGTGACAAGAGTGGGAAGATCTATGATTGAAAGGGTACTTTTCTGAAAAAGTGGGGAAGGGCATCATATCGCCGAAAGATGAGCCCAATTTCTAAGGGGTTACTTCTTAGAAATCGAATTTTTCCAAAATTTGGGAACAGTGCCCCTAGTGCACCCTCCAGTACCGACGCGTCCCTTTTTTCCTAGATTTAATTCGTTTTTGTTATAACTCATGAAAAAATCGCTCCTGTTACCATAGCTTTAGCGTCCACAAGCAAACACAGTGGTTTTTTTTATCAAGCGTTGAGATTTATCTTGTTATCTCATGACTCATGACTTGTGGCTTTCGTATACATTTCCCGCCAAATTTTCACCTTTGCAATCTGGCATTTTGCGGTACGGTGTCTCCTATTTAGTTCTGATAAGCTGCTCTGGGAAAGCAGATGACGGCAGAAAACAATACAGAAATAATCAATTAAAAATGGAAGTACTTTCGGTAATTTGAGGCACGAGCCCCTTGAACACGTTGTATAAGTCCTATTAATTATTATCCGTAGCTTTTTTTCTGTGTGAACACTTCAGTTGCTTTCCTGAAAATGTAAGACTATTCAGAAGCCTGGTACGACAAAACTATTGGCATTCAATGAACGACCCAGGCCGCTGTCGGTAGCCGCATTGTCTTGCAAATGAAACCACAAAGTAAGCAAAAAAGGATAAACAAAGCATCATGTTGTTTGATTACTACCAGTGACACGCTATCTAGGCCTAGATAATTCTAGCCACTTTCTGGAAAGCAGTCGATTCTGCCTATATTTACAGTATCAACATGGATTCGCTAAAATTAGTGGACCTAGCAAAGTTGACTACCGTGTTGGCACAAGGTCTAATCACTGGTACAGCCTACTACATAACAATGGTAGAAGTCCCAGCGAGATTGGCCCTGGACATGCCTTTAGCGGTAAAGAGCTGGAAACCGTGTTTTAATGGCGCCAAAAATTCCCAGGTATGAGCGTCCATCCCACAAACTCAGTCACTTAAATTTCAAGTGCTAATAGCTGTCGATTCGTTACCCTTTTATAACAATCGTATTTATTGCTACGCAAGTTCCTTGGATAGCAATAAATATAATTGCTCAAGCAAATCCTTGAAACAAAATATTTATCATTCCTACCATGTACATTTGTATTCATTTTTTGATGAGAAATGTATAAAATGTTTTGACAGAGGTAGGAGGGGGGTAATAACCTGCATACTTTACTGCTGTTGCCACTGGTCCCAAAGGTAAACACCCATTTACCATTCAATAAAATTTGCATCCTGGGCCATTTAATAAATAACTCCTATTTCCTCTTGAAATTCTTCAAAGATTGTTTCTTTTGTAGATTTTCTGGTCAACATTCAGCATGCTTGGTGGCTTCATTGTTTATTATCTAGAGTATGGAACACCAAAAGAATGCATCCTTTGGCCTATTGCATCAGCAATGGTTGTTAGTATAGTGCCATATACACTCATTGGCATGATGCCATTGAACAACCAACTGGTAGAAACACAGAAATGCATTGAAAAAGGTATTTTTTGTAAAATCTTATTACTATATTTGTAATTCTGCACAAAATGAGAAATTTGTATATTTAAGGCTCTTTTTGGTGATTTCCAAAATTTTTAGCATCTTTAACTTTTCTACAAAATCTAACATCCTTCCCCTAACAATTAAGATGGTGCAGCTTGCAGGGAATTTAAAAGCCAGTAAGGATGGTCCATGATTTTTTTTCTAAACCCAGTAGCAGCAATTCTGAATATTTGGTGTGTCATCAATCTTTATGAACATAAATTTTCAAGACACTTTTAAGGGCATAGCACTTCATGGGGACAAGACCCTGGATCCTTCTCTTTTACTAGTCCTTGGTCCTGGTCTTTTCCTTCCAATGTTGTAACAGTGGCAACAGCGTTTTCCATTGTTTCCATTTGGACTATGGAAGATGTGTTTTTGGCTTTATTCATCTTGTATCATTGCTCTTTGAAATCAATCGAATAGTTTGAGTTTTTGTTAGGCATTTCTCAAAACGAATAACAAATCCCCCGCACCCCCTTGAAGAAAGTATTGAAGTTTTGCCCCTGAATGCAAGAACCATGGCTCCCTTTGCCCCCTTAAACATCACCCTTAGTACTAAGAAAACGTTTTTTGACTACCGTATCTCTTTTAAAATCCAATAGGTAAGTATGGGGTATCATTTAAAAAGGCAATACTTTATTTCCTCCCTCGAATAAGTCAAAATTTGAAATGTGCCAACCCTTCAAGAAAACCCCCGCCCCTCAAATGACTATCCTAAAGCAATTCTTGATTTATTAAAACCAGTATTATTGGTCACTTTTCTTGATAAAGTTTGGCATTTCAGTTGTGACTTTTCTTCATACATAAATTTGAAATACGTGTTAGTTTTTGTAGTTCATTGTTCTCTAGCATCCGTCGTCATAGCTTGAAACTTTCCTGGGACTTTGAGGACAACTTCAAGCTTATTTTTCCTGTTAGCTTTTTATGACAAACTAATTTATTGAAATGACGAAAAATTTAGAGAGTGTCCACATTCAAAAAAGCAAAGTACGGCAAGAAACCCTATTAAATGCTAGAGAAATGCAAGGGGGCAGGCTTCAAGACAAGAGCATTGGAAAATGATCCCCCCATCAAGTATTCACCCTTTTATAACTGAAATTTTTATGTGATCTGCTGTAGGTATCTTGAAACAAGACTAACTTCTGGCACATAAAAACTGGCTACATTTTTTAATTTATCTCGTCAGAAACAACAGAAACATTAATTGAAAATGGCTCTTAGGTCAGAAGGTCATATAAATATCCGTGATGATTATAATTATAATCCAGACGAACAGGCTACTTTGGACCCCCTTGCCCCCTCCTGTAAAAGGACTACATTGGTCTTGATTAGAAAAATGATTTAAATATTCGTTTTTTATCCTTAACACGCGACTCAGGAACAAAAAGCACAAGAGTTTGAGAGAGTTTTCGAACAAGAAGGACACGTCAATGCAACCTTTTACGAATTCGAATAGTAAATATTTATGTTATCGATTCCATAGATTTAACTACAATTACAATTTTCTTTTCGGATTTTTGCTTCCTATTACTGATTTCGAATCTGGTGCTTGGAGTTTTATTTTCTGAATAAAGTAGAACAGTGTTCCCAACAAAAATCTATCGGTGCTAGTCACTCATGAACCTCGTCCATTGCCCGGGTAACATAAGTTATACACTTATGACACAATCGATGTGTTGGAAATACCAAAGATTGTGTAAAGGTTTAAGAGTCATTTCAAATATATTTATATTGCCTATAATTTTTTTTCCAGGTGATCGCTGGATTGAGGGCAGTCTAAAGAAATGGGGAAGTCTCCATGCAGTCCGTACTGTCATCAATCTGGGCGCATTCGGACTTATGTTATATGCTACATTTAAATCTACCAAGTAAACTTAATAAATAAACTACATATTTAGATTTACAAATAAGCTACCTGTTATACTTTGCTTTAGCCAACCGTCCCGGTCCATCCGGTTGGAACAAATTTTTCAATATATAATTAGATATTGTTATAAAATCAAGAACTGCACATGCACAAGATTTACGTTATTTTCCAAATCATCAAGAGACGTTGCACATACTCAGGGAGGAAGCTATCAGGGAGGGGGGTCTAGAGGGTTGTGTCACCCCCAGATACTTCCATGAGTTTGTCCGTAAATTTTTAGTTTGTGCAAAAATTCCCTGGTTTGTCGGTAAAATAGTCTATCGTTAGGTGAAATAGCACCTAAATTTCTCTTCATCTATGTCTTCGTCGGTAAATTTTACTACTCATGACCCTCCACCCCCTAGTCTGGAAGCTCAAGCTACGCCACTGCACATACTAAAGCACTTTCCAATGCTTGTATTTTTAAATAAAAGGAGATTGCTTGAACCCCATACAGTGTATATGATGTTGAATCTAGCAATCTCCCTGCTTTTTTGATTTTTTAAATAATTACATCGACTTTTCACCATCAGATTGATTTCCCTGCTATTGTGATGAAATCGATAATGAACTTTATGATTGATGAACTGGCACCATTTCAGAATTTCACTGGAATTTTTATCTTTTTTTCAAGAGAGTGATGCTTGCTCTTACTCCTTCGAATTGCTGCTTGTTTGATAGTACTTTAATACCAATGTTCGGGTACTCGGAAAAACTTTGGAGGCCACACCCTTTAGAACGCCGCAAAACGCCCCTTTTAAAAGATACTTCTTTCAATTCTTATTTATAAACAGTTTGATTCAGAGAAGATTGCAATTACTATGAAAAGAGATATAATTAAGCATTAAGATACTTAAAGACCAAGTTAACCAAGTTAGAAAATATCACATCCATTCATTCAAAAGGATTGCGTTCCTACCAAACAAAAAAGTTCCGTCATTTATGTCTGTCATTTATGTTCCGTCATGTATCATTTATGAATTTACGTGCCAGTGTGATTCTGGCTACGTAGGACGCACAACCCAAAGATTGGGGGATAGGATAAAACAGCATGTTCCTTCCAACATACGAAACAAAACTGCCCCTCAAAGAGAACAGCCTCCTCGATCTTGTAGGTCTAGAAACACTGTTAAAACAAGTGATTCTGCCATCGGTCAACATCTTTTAGACAACCCAGATTGTGCAAAACTCTATAATGACGACATGTTTCGGATAATTGGCAGAGCCCGGTCGTCATTCCATCTAGCAGTTTTTGAGTCAATCTACATAAAAACGAAAAAGCCGCCATTGTGTAGACAAAAGGAGTTTGTTTTCTCTCTTGGACTCCATTGGTAATTTTTCTTTAGGCTCGCGGCACTGCTTGGTCAACTATACCGGTCTTGTGCTTGCGTCTTTCTGATTGGCCTATTTCGATCCACAGCTGGGTATATTTTTTCCATCGTGTTCTTTCGGAACCTTGTTCTGACGTTTTATGCTCTGAGGAGTGTCAGACGAAGAAGCTTTTAGTATGTCGTAAAATGTTTGCTTTTTTCAAAGCCATTTTCAAATTCTGTACCGCAAAAAAATTGTTCACCATATATAGTTTTTATAAAGCATTTCTTCAGTATTGAACAAGAAGTGTGTGACCACAAAAGAATAAGCAACAGTCGTGACTCTGAAGCAAATTGGAAAATGAGATTGCCAAAGGCAAATTTCAGACTCAAAACAAACATTTTTGTCAAAAGCTTTTTGTTCGGCAAAAAGTAAAAGAGGTCATAGGCTCATTGCACTACCCGCCCACCATCTACTGACTCTTCACACCCCCGTTATCGAATGGGTCTTGAGTTTAAAAAATATTGAGAATATGAAAAGTATATATAAGTTAGAAATATTCTCTCTCTGCAAACAAAGGCAAGAATAATAGTTTTGTTGAATTGTAAAAGAAACAGGTTTATCTGCATGCCTTTATAAGATTATTTTCCAATCGGCTTCAAATTTTTTTTGCTCCCACTGATTTCCTAGCGTCCTATCGCTTCTTAATCAGGATAGGTGAAAGGAAATTAGACCACTTATCAAAGGAAATGTGCTTACTCGGGGTGTGCTTAGTGATGTGTTGTTGTTAACAAACGTAGTTAAAAATGTGTTGTTGACAAACTTATGAACGTGAGGGAGAAAAAGGACATTATTGTTCTATATATACTCCGAAAAATATACTTGCAGCAAAAACATCTACCCAATTTTCTACCATGTAGAAAAGGATGAAGCATGTACAAAGAGATCATTTTCTTATGTTGTTCGTGTGATTTTCTTTCAGTACCAGGCAGATAAGTAAGAGAAGGGTCAAAATAAGGAGGGATTTATTTGTTAGCGAGAAAAGGGAATTTGACGTAGTAAGATTCCAAATGAAATAAAATCATCCAAAAATGCAAGTCAATTCAAAGTTCTTATAAAAGATTGGTACTTCGAAAATCAATGCGCCTGTAACGCTTGCAGTCAATGACTTCCATAATGCAATCTCTTAAATTATTTCATTTTAGTGTTTATTAGTGTCCACACTATTGTCAAACTAACAGTAAAAAGGTTTTTTTATTATTATTATTATTATTAAGAGAAATTACTAACGCATTGAAGTAAGAAAAATAGAAATAGAAAATACGAATCGTGTGAAAATGTGATAGCAATAAAGGTTGAAAATTTTTTTTGAGGTTAATGTATGATCATATGGGAAACTGCAATGAAAAGTTTGCCATACGAATGCCTAGGTGTCTAATAATCGAGGCTGCCTCTAAATAAAGTGTCCAAAAAACGATTTATTCTCTTTGTGGTGCCTGAGAATCATTGTCCAATAAGATCGATTTGTACTCTAGCGTTGTTGATTTGACAATAGGATTTTGTAATTCTCCGTAATTCTGTTCTGATTATATTCTTTTTTTACAAGGTCTTTCAGCAAAAACGGTCCACTATTTTAGAAAAAAGGCACTTAGTCCTGAAGAACTGCACTGAACAAATAATGCACTTGTTCTTACAAAAGAGGTGATTCTTCTGACAAAGGGGTACTTTTTAGTGTTTAAAACACCGGGGTAGGACCTTTCGCTTTCCGTGTCTATACTCCCAGCTTTTCTAGCTCCTCGTACCTTAATGTTTCACAAACGTTCTCGAATAGAAATCGGTGTAGCGGACATGTATGG
This sequence comes from Rhopilema esculentum, assembly GCF_013076305.1. The sequence goes on from NW_027019328.1 coordinate 7,382,902, forward strand.
GAGTGGGATGATTGGATTACGATCTCTTGATTTTACACAATTTGAAAAATTTATTTCTACAATAGTTTGGCCTAGGCAGAAAAACGGCCGCTCAGACAGTTTATTATGATTGTTTTATGATTGCTTTGGCCAAACCATCTACCAGAAAGCTCGTTATCCGCCAATGCTTAATTTCATGGATTCGTTCTGAAGGTTTTAGAAGAACACTGTTTTCCACCAACTGAAATTCAAGACGCCAATTGATGAAATCCAAAGTGGTTCTCTGATGACTCAGGACAGTTGAGAGTTTCAATAAATTTACGTAGGGTTTTGCCTTCCGCATTCGACATAAAATATGTGCACAAGTCCGATATCACGACTGCCTCAAACATCTATTCGTTGTTTCGAACAGTTAAAATATTTCTTCCCATATTTTGTCTGGCCAAATCATTCATACTCTAAAAAGTAGGGCATAATAAGCAGTTTAGCTCCACTTTTTTTCAAAACTTTACTTGTTTTTCTCGATGGTCTTTCCAACTTGAATGGGAGAAGGTAGCATCCTTTTTGAAGGTTATTCCATTATTTGATCACCTCCAAGCTAGTTTCTGTAGCCTTTTTTGGATTATATAACTTTCAAGAGAGGTGTTATTATCAGGCCCTTTCTTCACAAGTGTCTGATCGTTTCTGAAGATAGTTCAGGTTTTACATAACTTCATATCCTTGTGGACGTAATTCATTAAATTACGTCATCAAAAAATTGTTACCAAGAAGAAATCCAAAGTGCTGCTGCACAGGCGCTTATCGTTTGACTCGCCAGTGCAGCTTGTCTAGCAAAAGCGATCTTGTGTTTGCACTGAAGTTGGGGTCGGGAAATTGGTTCCAGCCAAGAAATGAGTGTGATAGACCGTGTAGAGTCTGCAAAACATATTTTAGCAGGATCACCGATTGGACGGGCTATTGCCAAAGCCACTAGTCGGGAGATTATTGGACCAAAGAAGAAGCATGTTGATTGTAAGTTGAATTAGGCCCTGAAGGCTTAGGCCAAATACTTCAATTTAGGAAGTGTGTTTGCACTTTTTAAAATTGCAAAAATTATATTCACAGTAGTGTATCTGTTTGTTTGTTTAATAAGTCCGAATAAAAATACAATTGCCTGAGAGAAGCACGTGATTAGTGCACTGGTTAAAATCCAGAAACTTGATACACGAACACTGGCCTCCCGTGTGGAAGCAAATCGGAAGCGTTGTTCAGTCTACTATTTTGAGGTGGTGCTAATTCCCATCGTGCTGTTTTCCTGACACAAACTTTTTAAAGACGTGCAGGAATGGAGTGCACTCTCTGACAGTCTTTCAAACTTGTACTTTTACCATGATTCTCATCCTATTTTTACTCGGAAACCAGATTGTTAATTAAATTAGTTAACCGTCATTATGACGATATATGTTCTGTGATTGTTTGGCTGTCATTATAAAACAAGCAAAAGTCCAAATATGGAATTTTTAACCATAATCCAAGGAAGTTTTTGATAAATTCCAAGTAAACAAAACAATGTAAAGAAATTTAGTTTATTGACATTTTTTTAAGTAAAGATAAACAAAACTATGATATGCTTTAAAGTTTTTCATATACAATTTTTCAGATAAGAACCCATATACATAGGAGTCATAGGGGCTGCAGCATACTAAGCCAACTTAAACACTTGGCCTCGACTACCCCATGTAAGAACCTGATACGCCCATCTAAGAACCACTAAGTAAAAGTTTTGGTTTCCATTTTTTGGTGGCATGGTTGTTTATTGGATACAATTTGCATTGTTTTACAAAAATGAGAGGAAATTTCAACAAAACACATTGTCTTTTCTTCTAATTTTTCATCTGAGGTCAGATATCTTCTTATATTTTTCTTCTTTTTTTGGCATCCATCTCTCTGTGTTAGTATAGAGTGTTTACTTAGCAATATATATAGTCAATCAGGGTTGCCATTTGACTGTTTTGACGGCCAAATTTCTCCATTCCGGCTGGTTTTCAAAGCTGTTGGCTATCGAAAATTGATTTGGCTGAAAAAGCAAAAATTGGATGCATGTTGAAAGCCGCAGGAATGCAACGAATGCAACAGTTTTAGCACAGACAAAATTCAACATTTTGTCAAAATAATCGCAAAATTGCAAAAAGCAAAACAAGAAACAAAGTAAAATATGGCAAGAAAGTGAAATTGAAAGCAAGTGGGAGCTTTTGTGACAAAAAAGCCATTTTTGATTAACTATTACTCCAAAAAAATTAGCCAAAATGTAGCTTTTATGTATATTTTGTTTGGCTGGCTGAATTTGGCCATCAAGCTTAGAGTATTTGGCCGCCACCAATTCCAAGCATCTGGCAACCCTGTAATCAATATGTTCTGTAGCTAACAGGAACATGAAGCCAAACCATAAATCAAAGCATAACCAACATCATGCTATACTTCTAGCCACAGATGTTGGATTTATATATAATACACATCAATATACAAATATTGCATTAATAATATATATATAGCTTTATTCAACTTATTTCAATTTCATATATATATACAGGCCATACCAAGAATAGATTTGCATGCATGCAGTGAATCACACTCTTTGGCAAATCAAAATGCTATTTCTTTTTTAGCATAATAAAGAATTTATAAAGATTTGTTGGAAGTACAAAATTTGAAATTTTCTACCCATTTTTGAATTATATTTTGCACAAGGAAATACGTTTTCTTTTTGCAAATGGAAATGGAATGGAATTTAAAAATTTTGCAAATGGAGCAAAAAATTTTATTAGAAGGCAGAAAAACAACACAAAAACAGGGGTTTTCAAAATGCTATCAAAAGTGGATATCCACAAAAGTAGAGGATAGAGGTTCTTGAAAACACACTGGATCAATGTGTACACACAAACACAGTAAAAACCATAAATATGGTCAATCTTTACTTCGTTTCTGTGAGCAGTATGAACGCACAAAAAAAGAAGGGGGTGTTTCTGAAAAGGCTCCAAACAAACATAAAAAGATGGAAGCAGTGTGAACAGCCATATAACAAGTATCTTTATTTACTCATAGGCAGATTAAAGTGAAAACAAGTGTTGTTTACATGAAAACTCTTATTACTCCTGTCTTTGCTCATATAAACAGTTGAATCCAATATCAAATGAAAATGCTGCTGTGTAGGGAAGATAAAATAAAGGCAAACTTCCTATGGTGTAGCGTTAAAGTGTTCTGGTACACTTAAGTGTTCTTATGTAAACAGAGCTGAAAATCCAAGATGAAATGTAAATGGTAACATGTAATCAGGCAACAATTTTGTGTTGGTTTGGCAAACTGAATACATGAAATGAAAACGTTTAATGTTTTCTGTAAAGGTAGCATCTCATCTTAACCACACTTTTTTGGTAAAGAAGGTGGGTGCCAAGGTGTGCACGTGCGATTGCACACCTTTCCAAGGATGGCCTTTTTATATATCTTAAAATAATTTGTGTTTGTTGTTGTTGTTCTCAATTCATTGCAGTGTTCCTTAAATGAATGAATTTAGTTTTTGAATCAGAATTTTCATCTCAAAAATGTATTTTGGGAAAATTGATTAAAAATTATGGCATGCCTTTTCATGAAGAAATTTTTAATTGGGGACAAACTGCCCACTTGGATGAGCTAATTAGGATGATCACCCATCTAACAATATTGGTTAAAGTGAAAGTCCTCCATAGCCTTAGGGGGCAGGGCCTAAGGGGCCATTAGGTTATCAAACTACCCACAAATGCCCAGCCTTTGATTTTTAAAATGTGTGATCATGGTCAATTTTTAAAGTTTGTTTAATGTAACACGAATAAAGAAGCAACCATGCTTTGTTTTCATTATCTACTTGACCTTTCACTCAGGAACAGGATGATTTGTATGAACAAACTTTTCCTTAAATCCTCTTCTTATCTCTTGTGGGGAGACATGTTTTGGCAAGGGTGGCTAATATCCAATGCCAATATATTGACAAGGGCATTGGCAAGGGGAGCGCAATAGCTGGCTTGAAATTAAAAAGGCCTGATTATGGTATAGATAAACAAAGACTTGCCTGTACATAAATGCATATCTAAATATGTTATATAATTTGTATTTATAACTTGGTTTTTGCTAATCTATTATAGATTTTTTTTTAATTTTGTAAAATTCAATTATAAGAAAGTAAAGAATGAATGAATAAACAGTTAATTTTAAACCATATGATTTTTTTATGATGTGTTAAGATGAACAATTAAGTTAAAATTTTGCTCAAAGCCATACTTAAATATGTGAATTATAGTAGATGTGATAAGTCAGATAATTTGGTTGTGATTGAATCAAGTCTTCATAAAGAGTATTATTCAAGTCATATTTTGAATCCTGTCAATTGTCCAACAACTCTTGTCAAAGAATCTTAATTTTAAATTTACAATCCGACTTCTGTTCTGATAATCAAACTGTAGAAGGGCTTTTAAAAATGAATCATTAAATGGTATAATGCCAAAAACAAAGACATCATCTTTGAATTCTAATACGTGGGAAGGTATGACATGGTAAATAACATCGTGTGTTAGTATGTAGTCTGCAAATATGCAGAGGTAGGACACACAACAATGAAGGTTTTTGTTTGTTGCCTTTTTAGGTCAGGATTCATTTCAATTTTTGATAATTTTTTAGAGATTAATCAAAGGGATCAGCTACTGGACATTGTTGATTGATTAGAATTTCTTTGCTCAGGTCGTTTGTCAAACTGCTGTTTCTTGAAATTATATTTTGAGTTGGTTGTATATGGTGTGTTTTAACAGTTTCTGTATTTTGGCAAATGTTTATAATAATTATTCTCTACTCTTTAAGGTTATATAGGTTTTACTGAACAATTATCTTGCTTTATTGAGGTTTTTCAGGCAGGCAGGTTTCTATGCTTTCAGCTATAGGATGTTTTTAGATGCATTGTTGCCGATATATATCACCCTCATCTCTATAACCTTGATAGAATCTTTTCTTTTTTCTAGTTTTCCACTTTGTCTTATGTTTTCAAGTATGAATAAAATATATTTTGTTCCACATGTGAAAGTACCTTGTTTATCTCAATATTTCTTAACCCAATTTAACTCAGCTTTCGTATTCACCTCAAACACACCTCCAACGCCCAAGCTTCTGTAAAGAAAGAAGTTAAAAAGATAAGGGCACTTAGAAATAAACTGAGGCTTCAAAGTGAGGGTTCTCAGTATGGGGATTGGGTCGATTCTTATTCACAATTCATGTTCATATATAATAATTTGTGTCTCATTCCATCTGCTGATACTGTGGCTTACCGTGGCCTTCCAAACTAGGGGCTGAAGGGTCATGACACTAAGTATCTACCAACCTATGATTTTGGCAACCAATTGAATCCTTTAATGACTAGCTGATAAAAAATTTGGGATGACACAGCCCTCAATCCTTCTTTATTCTATCAAACATATGCTCCATAAAAATTCCTGGTATAAGAAGCAAGACCACCAGGAATCCTGACTGAGTTGTTTAGTAAATTTGAAAAAGTATTGTAGTTTTGCTGGCAAGGAACGCATTTTCGAATTCTATACCCCCTGTATACCAGACTTTTTTGTCAATTGCTTTGTTACATCATTGGAAATTTTCAATAGGCCTGCAAGCCCTCGTCCCTTAATGCTTCCATCATGTCATAGGCCGAATCTTTTCAAGCCAGCATGTATTTCAGTATATGGTTTCTGTGTTGCATTCTAAAGATGTGAATGGGCATCCAAAAAAAGCTTAAGTATGATTGACCAAAGTATGTGATTGTGAAGAGCAGGTTAATATATTGTGGCTTTTGGTCGCTTGGCAAAGGATATGGTTTAAATTTTGAGGGTAGAAGATACCGCCAGGTCAGTCGGTTTAGATAGGGATTAGGGACATTAATACACGATTGAAAATGCCTGATGAAGTGTTTTATTGAATATTAGGAAGTCAATAGTTTCCAGTTATTAATTATTTATAATCGAATCCTCTAATGTATTGCGTTGGGAAAATATGAAGCAATTAGCAAAATCACTTGAATGATATTATATTAGCAACTTGTGCCTCGTTCTCCATTTTAATCATGGTCCTAAATATGGCCATAATAATAACAAATTGCGGAAGGTTTTTTCGCTATTTGTTAATGTGATTGCTAAGCTGTCTTGCTTTTAAGGAAATCGTGATGCCATTGAGAGTTTTAATAATGTTTAATAATTATCTCAGTCGAAGATTTTTTGGTTAACAAGTTTATTGAATGGCTGTTAAAAAATTGGTTTGACACTAAATCGTCATATTCTACGAGTTGAAACGCGGATTGCAAAGTACAAACGAAGCAGTGAAAGGCACTTTTCTATGTTTTTACGCACATATTAAAATTATAAAAGACATTAAAATTGACTAATTCACCTTGGTTTGCTTCATCTTACAGTTGATAATCGTATTTAAATTTTTTGTCTTCTCCTAGGAACACTCTATCTAATTTGTATACAAAGGCAATATTTACCCAAAAGCATTATTACCATCGCCTTTCCTTCATGCACCTGTTTTCTCGAGCATATTTGTCTCTTCATCTATGCAAAATTTCATTATGTCTCGGTCAAAGCTCCAATCCTGGCCACTTCGAAAACTACGCTATTATGTTGCACATTGTCAAAAAAGAGTCCCGCTCTTCACTCAAAATAAAGTTATTCTATTGAATTTCAAGAGCGAAATTATTCTCCAACTGATTCTTGCCAGATAATCTTGCTAGGTAGCTCTACAACAAAGAATGTTTTAGCGGAAAAGGAGTAATATATAGGTATTTTCTACCGCAAACAATACATTTAATGACAGCATCTTCTAAGGACTTTTCAAAAGGCGTTTTAAAGACTTGTGGCAGGGATTGTATTTCTTTTCTTGCCCTAAAGATTTTAGAGCAACCATCAGTGCAACTTTTTGTCTCAAATGGTAAGACTGGAAAAGGCCCCGCGAGAAATGGTGAATAAGCTTTGAAAGGCTCATACATATAGGCATAAACATGACGGTCAAATTATGGCACAAGTAACATTAGGCTTGGGGGGGGGATTTAGAATCTCAATTTTCTGGACAGGGCTGCAGCCTATTAGCTTCTCCATTGTCTTAAACCCAGTTTATTTCCAATCCAAGATAGGAGGCCTATTGAAGCGTAGAGTATGATACATCTATCAGACCACATCACGTAGAGAACATTACCAGGTTTTACTAGGGGTAAACCGCCATCCTTGCAGTCCCTCAGTTATTCTTGGAATATAATGGTAATTTTTCAACGAAACTTTTCTTCTCCATAGATTTACTGCAATCCATCAACTTCGAAAATGTCAATATCCCCAACATGGTTGACATGTTGTTCGAACGGACTCAGAATTCAAGCTGGATTGTCACCTTCAAAGGTCTGATTGTTTTCCACCATCTTATGTCCTCTGGCAATGAGGTATGTCCTTGCTTTTAGTTGTTTTTAGTTGCTATCGCTGCAAATATTGTTCAAAGAAGTTTAGAAATTTGACAGAAAAGATATAAAGACATAAATATGACAAAAAAGCTGCCCTGTCGATTCATTTTCTCGTGAAGATGAATCAAATATATGCACATCTACTATCCATATTTGCATGCTGATTTATTGGTTAAAGAAAATATAGAGCTCTTGCCTTGCCTTCACTTCAAAAGTATATAGTTGCTTTTTAGTTTCCTTCATTAAATCGTTTTGTCTGTCAATCTCTGTGGATTTCGTTTAGAAAATGCACACGTATACTCAAGCAGCTTGTTCATAAACAAAAATCCACAAAATGTCCAAGCATGAAAAGGAAATGATGGGGTCTTCCAATTGACCATTTTGATGAATTCGACTTCCTCCATCAGATATTAACTACTTCTTCCTTTCTAGTAGCTAATAATAGGTTCTGTAATAGATTCAGTCTACGCATAGTGGCCTGACGTTTATTCATCTTTTAATGCATGCAAAGAATGAAAAGATTTGTGTACCACAATATTCGTTCTTGGGGCCTATGTTATTTACATCATTAACAAGTAAATTTCGGAGATTATATTGTTTTCCTGTCATATACTGAATATGAGAAGCGGTAAACGCGCTCAGCAATTTTTTCCCCTTAGATGGGCTTAAAAGGGCTATAATGACGATACGGCCATATAAATATCAACGCTTTGCTACGAAAATCTCGCTGGATTTGCTGAAAAATGTTTATCAAAGACCTACCTCATAAAAGCACCACTAGATAGAACTGATCGGAATGTTTTCAATGTATTTATAAAAAAACTTTAACTTCACAATTGAGGAAGAAAACACGAACATAGGCTCAAAGTGAATGTTGAAAACACCAAATAAAATGCCTAAAGGAACTATCCTAGAGATGATACTAAACTCTATTGTTATCCAAAGAGTGTGCCGTGGCTTTACAACATCTACGTCTTATCGAAACATGTCTTTAACCTGGAAGTAGATTAAATCTGAATTACCAAAGTAAAGATGTTTAGCCAAAGTTTAAAATACTTTTACAGGGTCATTTATGTCGCTTTTTATGGCAAATTCGAGTCAACTGAAATCAGCTGGCATTTTCCACCTAACATGGTTTTCATCGACAACCATAACAAGATGTACCCAATACAATTTGTTGTAAAATATGAGCCAAATTTGGAAAGTACTTTTAAAAGACTTTATAAAATAGAAACGTGAAAATTTATTCATTGACCATAACCTCACAACGACGTTTAGCTCGTTCTTTATCAAAATGTTGACCTCTTTGAAGATGGGCCGGCGAACAGTATGCTTTATATCCACCAACAATTCTTTACTTTTCTGCCATGACTGCAAAATGACACTTTTCTTTGAACTTGCTAGATAAAATTTTGAATTGAATTTTTTGCCAGATGAATATATTACATCAAATAATACGGCAAAAATTGAAAAGAAAGTTCTTATTAGGAATATTTGGTTTGGTTTTCAGCTTTAAGTAAATGACAATTTCTGTCGTGATATATCCCTAGCTATTATAAATCCAGTTATCATTTAAATTTATCGTATATTTTCTTATCTAATAACTTTTCCTGTGAAATCTGAAATTACCTGCTTTAAATTGCTTATCTGTCGAAGTGCTGTTGATAATTAGAGCATCGTGACAGACGACATCCTTTATTCCCAGATGTGGATGAGACATGCTCATGTATATGCCTTGAACTTAAACTCACATTATTATTGTTTGTAGTACGTTTTGATTAAACATTTGCAAATTAAGGGCAAGTCAATTAAGCAGTTCCATAGAGATAAAATTGTCTGATAGTAAGGTTTCCTGTTATAAATTTTAGGGAAACGTGCTAGACGTGAGAATCTCCTCGATCTTGGTGTCTGATCTCCATACATGAATTGAAAAAGGGAAAAGATTATTAAAGCTTGCCTTTGCGTTGCTGGCTCTTTACAGTATGTTGCGAATATAAGGGCATCTAAATTTAGCTATCGTTTGCAATACATTTTCTTAGGCTTTACTCTATTAAATAATTAAAACTAGCTTCGTACGTTTTTGAGAATTCATACCAAAACCACCAAAACCGAATCATAAATTTCTGACTATATTACAACTTCCTTTTCGATAAAACATTGATTTTAGCGATCATTGCTCATATTTGAACCAGTTCTAAAAATCTTTAATATACACTTAGTCTTCTCAACCAACATTTCATTGCAGAGGTTCATCCAATGTTTGGCATCACGATCTGCTACGTGGATGCTTCAGAGTTTTCTTGACAAGAGTGGTGTTCAGGGTATGTGAATGTATCGCATTTGCGAATAATTTTATATTGGTCTACGCTGGTCTTCGAAATGCCTCTAAGAGGCTTTAGCTCGACAATATTGTTGCTTATTTCTTGATGAGCTCGCATTTGAAATCTTACTACCTACTACTTGTCCAGCTGCTTAAAGTAGTTCTCCCGCATGGCTGCTTATCAGCATAACCGTGACAGGCTTAAAGGATATTGTCTTTTTAAGCTTATGGTCTTTGCTGTAATTCGCTGTAATAAACTTTTTTGACATACACCTTGCCATTCATAGATTTTCGGTAAATTTAATCTCGAATATGCCTACCTCAACCTTGCAGTTTTGAAATATAATGAAGCAGTTCTATTTGCTGTCTGTAGCTGAAATGTCTTCTTGATATGCCACTTTTTATCGTATTTATTTATTGAGTTTATTTTGGTATTTCTGTATGTTGTAATCTTACTTTATATAATTTTTAACTTAATAATATTTGAACAATTTAAGCTGAAATTTTTTTTGTTTTAAGTGAGCCATATTTTGAGATGAATGGAGAAGATAGTTGATCATTATAACAAGGATTTTGATTTTGTTTTTTATCTTACTTATGTGTAGATGAGCGATAATCATACATTTTGCTATGCCTTCTAGATAATATCATAAACACAAAATATTAATTTGTCCCTTTGCTTAACGACTGAATCTTTCGTTTCTCTATAAATTTTCATAGGCAAATTTTCCTAACACCAAGTAAAGAGCTACATAAAACGTCAGATAATTATTATTAGCATTTGGTAGATTTTTACAATTTTTTGTGTTTCGGTTGATTTTGATGGACAAATTTTCCTAAATGCTGAATATATAAATTTTGATAGATTGCCAAGAAATGGAGTATTTAAATTCTTTGACTTATATAAGACGGTTTTTCTATTTAGGATATGATATGTCACATGTTATTCGTCGCTACTCGCATTTTCTCAGCGAAAAAGCTTTTATTTACCGCACGATGGGTTACGATTTCTGTAGAATTCCTCGAGGGTAAGTTGCATATCATCCTTCATATTTTATGTTTCAATGCTTTATTTGTGAAGTAGTACAATTTTACTTAAATTAAGTAATCGTTTTGAAGTTTTAACTCGGGTGATTTGTATCATCATCCCAATATTGCATTTGTATTCTGTTGCTTTATCTAAAACTTAAGGTTGGGCAATATACTTTTTGTAACAAGATACAGTAACTTGAGTAAAAGAAAACATCATTATAGTATGTATTTACCTTTAGGAAATCTGATGTATCCGAAATATTATGATAATAAAAGACGATCCATTTTTGTTGGAAATCTGCTAATTTTGTAAGCCCAAAATTTTTTCCCAAGAACTGATCTTTGATAATCATGAAAAGAAGACACATTTTGCTTCCCTTTTTCTATAATGTTTGGATGTAATGTTGTTATTCTCTGTTTTAAAGAAAATCACAAATGTTTGGACTTTTAAACTCTCTTCTACCTTGCTTTTATCGAGTACTTGAGTTATAACGGATGTGACATCTTTGCAATTTTGTAGAAGTCTTTTTATGCTAACAGAATTAAATAACAACACGAAGAGATACTTACAAAGTTTATTTTCAAACTTGCGAATCTTCCTGCAATTTTTTGCCACCATAAAGATGCGATATTTTGTCATTATAATTCTGCCAATTTTCTAAATAGCCAGTAAAAATGCTATTACGAAGTTTAACACTGAAATCGATATTTTTCTGTGAAGTTACAGTGTATTTTAATTTGTTAAAATTGATTTGTGTTTTGCTCTCTTTTTGTCAAAAAAAAAATTGCCCACCCCAGTGTATTGAGTGCACTTCTCACCCCAACATTTCTTCAAAAGGTTGTTTTGTTCTTCATTACAGGAAAGAAAATGGTGTGCTTAGAAATATGGAAACGACAAAAGTGAGATTTTTCTTTTTACATCCATATTTCACCAATGAATGTTTTCACAGATGTTTCCTATAAGATATTTCGTAAAATTCAGGTACAGAAAAATTTGAAGAATGATGGGATATTACATGGTATGCATGGGAAAACCTAGAAAGTGACGAATGTTGATTTTGTTTCTTCCTGTAAGAGTTATTTAGAGCAGCATTTTAGCGTTATTGCTTCGTACCTACTTTCATTTCACAGTAAAAAGTCGAGGTGTATTTGAATAGTCGTTGCATTTGAATTGTTTTTCATAATACCGTAAATTCTCGAATTAGCTCCTGGGGGCTTATTTATTTTTGATATTTTTGGACGGGGGTTTATTCGAGGGTGGCTTATAAAATTGTTGTAGGCAATAAGAAGACATTATTAAAAGACCTTGTTTATTTTAGTATTCTAGAATTTCTTTATGAGCATTTGATTAATTACTACCAAAAGTATGAATTTGTCGTGGTAATTCAATAAAACGCCATAGGCAACCTCAGATGACAAAAACCGTCAAATTGAGGGGTCCCATTCGAGAATATGCGGTAGCGGTGGGGGCTTATTCGAAGGGGGGGGCTTATTGACAATTTTTAGTTCTAGGGTGGGGGCTTATTCGAGGGGGGGGGGGGCAATTCGAGGATTCACGGTAGCTTGTGTATAGGATATTTTGGAACTTTTGAATTATATCATATTTTAATAAAACTGTTCTGATTTTATATCAATAGATATTTCTATTTAACTAAGTATTATGGCACCATTAGTGTTTTCTTTCTCAACAAAGAGCCAAGTAGAGCCAAAGTTTGATAATCATTAAATTGTCACAAGAATTGACAAGAAAAATTCATTTTTCAGCTCCTGAAAGCTCTCCCTGAAATTCAAAGACAATTGGATGCGCTGCTGAGCACAGAGGTATTTTTTCAATGAATGTTACTTTAAGACTGTTTCTAAGCAGATATGTCTTGTAATAAGTCATTTCCGGTTATGTCATTGGTCATCAAAATCAAACATTCTGAAGATAGGTTTTTGTGTCGTCATCTTCAGGATCTCTGTTGCTCTTCGCATATGATTTTGTTATTTATGTAGTTTGTTTCAAACGATATTACGATGACATTATTGCGACAATATTCAATTTCTTTGTACAAAGTGATATTATTCATTCGACGTACAACACGCTGAACTACATTGATTATTGAATGATATCACGATGTTCTTGTACTGTATGCCAAGATTAAACACACGATATTCTGCAAGCGAATTTCGAAATGGAGTGCTTTCGTTTTTACAAGCAGAGAGTCTTGGTTTCCGATACCAGACCAGATAAATGTCTCCATTATTCAGAGGTTCCAATGCCGATGGCTCTGCCAGCAAGAAATTACTCCTAATAGATAGTTATTAAACATTCAGAGAACTTCTAGAGGGCGTGATTGTGAAGTTAAATTCCAGTACAGTGAAAGCGTGATTTGCCAAGATTTAACACCTTTTTTGCAGTGCGTATTGATTGTATGAAGCTTTTTTATTATGCCAAAAAAGTCTTTTACCGGTTAAGGAAACCCTATATCTCTCTAGTAATAAACTATTAAAATTGTTTTTGATTTTTTTTGTCTTCCTTCATGTCAACCCCTTCTTTATGAAAACATTTCATGGCAGTCCTTCTACATATAAAGGATTTTGCTGCTCAAAACCTTTTTAACTCGAACCATGTTTTCAACCTGGGAGGACTCTAACAGTTTTTCCGTGGATAGATTTGGCGGATGAATGAATCCATTTATTGTCTGCATACATGTTTCCCACGAGTCCATTAGTAGAAGGTTTAGGTAATTAATGAAAGGAAAATAGGCCTTAACTATCAACCCTGCGGGACGCCAAATAATTTTAAGTTCCTTGAACGTGGAAGCAATATTCTGCTTCTTTTATCCCTGATATATGTTCAATTTCATCTTTCCCTTCCTCTACATACTATACAAAGCTTTTCCTCGTGACCTCTGCTAGCAATTAATAATATCTTGATCTTGTTATTATCTTCTGCAGGAATATAGTAATTTTTTTATGCTATGTTTCCGCGTTTCCGTGCTCTATTCAAATATATTTTCATGTTTTTAAGTAATGGCATAGAATAATCTTCTCGTAGGTATGTTGAATTATTTTTTAAGTTCCTCAAAGTTTTTATTTTCTCGCTCGATTCTCCTTTATCGATTCTCCTTCACTGGCAGACATGCAGCCAAGCTTCCCCCATTCAATAATCCCCTAAGGGTGCGCCACTGTGTATCAGTATCTTCTAACCGCCTTTTTTGTCTTTTATAGCCAGATATCTCACTCACTTCTATAACCAGATTTTTCATTGCTTGTATTGTAAGTTCTACATAAAGAGAATTTCCCAGAAGAAATTCAATGTTAACGTTTCTTTGTTTTTTTGAACATTTGTCAAGGCAATCTTGGGAAATTATGCAGTAGATCTGGCAGCTAGAATTCTGCTTTTTTCTCACCTAGCTGACTTTCCTTCCATTTCACCTCCAATCTTAGCTTTGTGTGCAACCTATGCTGTTTCAGCAACCTTCCGTCCCCCTACAATCACTTTCCTGTTGACTCATTACCACGCCAGACTTGAAATCTGTAAGAAACAGGAGTTCTTAAGTTAAAAAAACAATGGTTTTAAAATTTTATGGACCAGCAGAGCAATTCGATAGCGTAAAATGACCAGCAGAGCAATTTTATATTTATTCAAAAACTTGCTTAATTTCTATTCAAAACTACATAATCAAAGAGACTGGGAATTAGAATCAGATGACGTCATGGCTTAGTGGACAGAATTTAGTTCTGGATTCTTTCTTTCATTGGAGATCATGGCTCAGTTTGTACGAGCGCGAAAACATATAAGATTGGATTTCATTTGGAAAGCAAAAAATTCAACCTGCACTGTCTAGTTTAACCTGCTCTCGTAGTCAACTCAGTTGCTGCTGCGCATGCTCGTTGGTTGAGAGAGGTTGGCCCGATCCTGTCTTCTTCCCGAAAAAACATTAATGCGATATTGTGGCCCAAAAATAATTCTGTGGGTAGATGCAGAGAAAACGTTGTTGTACCGTAACGATCTCATTACGCAAGATTAAAAGGATCTCCGCGGCCACAATCGCTTTAACGTCACTATGAACAGGTCAAGAGCACTTTCGGTACTCTGTGGTTAAAGCTGTTAGAACGTATTTCAGTTATTAAGAGCATCAATGTCCTCCATTTATGTGGTTATGTTTGTTTTAATATTTTCTTCGGCACATGACATGGATAAGGCGAATTATTTTCGTCTAAAGAAAAAAAGATATAACCTTTTTAGCTCTAAAACGTTGTTTTTCTTTTAGTTCACAGGAAACGACATGACAAATGGCGTCATCACCGCAGCTTTCATGCTCTTATTTAAGGTGAAGCCCACATTCTTTGCAAAAATAGATATATACATTGTTTTTCCTAAAATATCGCCACTTTGAGAATCTTCACAAATATATAAATAAATTTTTAGTTATCTTGTTAGTTATCTGTGTTTACAAATGCCGATCTGATTGTTGTCAAGAGAACTTTATTATGTTTGTTTTCATGAACACATCAATATCAGCTAAATCAATTAAAATAAGCACACAATAGTTCCTTTTGAAACAGTAATACTTGAGGGAAGCATATTTTGGTTTACTCATTCATTGCTGCTCTAAAATTAGCATTGGATTAATGAAATCATTGCAAGATACATTGGTCAAGATTTTAATACCTAGCATCCTAAGGTATTTTTTAATCTAAGAAGCTCTGCTTATCGAGCAGTGTCCCCGTCTTTCCTCTCACTATGACCAAACCTCGCGGTTCCCACGTCACGCCAGGATTTTTAGAGAGCTGGTGGCTCTTTTCACTCTAAGTGAAAATTTGATTATATCAGTGACCCTTGCATCTGTAGTCTGCAAGCCTAACCATGTGGGGAATCCAATGCCGCGTTGGTGTAAATGTATATTTCCTGTGACACACTGAATAGCTTCACAAACAAAATGCATCTCTTTCAACGCTATGAGAAGATACGTCCTTCTAGCTTAGGCCAGTAGTTTTTCTCCAAGAAGTAAAAAAAGGGTCGTCTTTACGATTTTCGCCAGAGTAGATTCTCAACTTAAAACGGAATTGCTGCAGAAAAAGCTACTCTACCCTTATAAACTGTTTAGCAAGAAATTCTAGAATATGCTTGTACAACATCACGTGTTCAGAAATACAGTGTGGAATAAGCAAGTTACAGCATCGTTTTCTAGCGTGTTCTACTTGCAAGCATTATTAAAAAATAAATCGAAATGTTCAGCTCACCACAACCAATGGGTCAATAGTTATTTTTCTCCCCTTTTATAGTGTAACACGGACATCATTTTTATTTTTGAGTTAGCAATTAGTTTTTAGAATCATTGGTTAAAAAATAGAAAGGTAATCACAAGGAGACTCAGATCTTTGAAGCACAACAACGCCGCTTCCCGTCTGAGGGCCTTTTGTTTTTTATCCCAGTGCCAAAGTATGGTCTTCGTCGCCCTAAATTTAACACACTGAGAAAAGAATGCAATGAGTTTGTTGTAGTGAGAAAATTTTACGCAGAAGAAATTGCTTCCAAAACCATGTGTTGTTCCGTGTCAAGAAATGCTTAATTATGTGCTTCGAACGTTTTAAACCTGTGCTTTTTTGAGGTTGAGTGCCAGCTTTTCGGAAAATAAAGTGGGCCAATTCTACCTATGATCTGTCAATAAAATAAAGATTAGTCAAAACAACAGGAACCATTTTGGTTTTTCAAAGAGATAAATTGTGACAACACTACCACGAACTCTTTTTTACGATGACTTTTCTTTGTTTTAGGATCTTATTCGACTGTTTGCAGGATACAACGATGGCATTATTAATCTTCTAGGTTAAATTTCTATTAATTTTATATCAAATTTGCTCTAATGTAATTAAGTATATATTGCTGAGACCCGTCACTGCTGTTGAAGTTATTTTCTTTTATATTTAGATGTTAATTTTATCTTTTTCATTTCTTTCCTTTCCCAGTCTTTTTGTTATCTATTTTCGTTTGTTTTTTGTTCCAAACCTTTATAACATTATTTCAACACTTGTAGGCAAATTCGAAGCATTCATGCGAAAATTTTGGACCACTTAATGCTTAAACATTGAGAATTCAACCTTGATGTTATGTACCTTAGTTTAGCGACTATATCTGGCCGAGATCAAAGATCTTTATCAAGTTTTTAATTTTTAGCTCTAATTTTAAAAGAAATGTCTACCATTTTGTATAGTGCTTTGTATCAACTATCGTAATTTTATAAAATGGTAATGCATTTGTTAAATTAGGTTGTCGTGTCCAAGTAACGTTTGGTTTTTTTGTTTAAAATCTTAAGGTTCATGAAATTGTGTCATTACTTTTCAGAACAATACTTTGACATGAAAAAGCCAGACTGCAAAGCATCTTTAGATATCTACAAAAAGTTTGTTAATAGAATGGAAAGAGTGTCTGCATTTCTAAGAGTGGCAGAAGATGTTGGTATTGATCGAGGGGACATTCCGGATCTGACGCAAGCACCAAGCAGTTTGTTAGCGGCATTGGAGAATCACTACCTGTCTTTAGAAAAGGGGAAGACATACACCCCGCCATCAAAGTAAGTCAAAACGTAGTTTGTGCTTTGTTTGAATTTGAGAAAGGGTATTTTGCCTTTTGATCTCATTTGCACAACAACCTAGATATAGATGGAAAAGTATCTCCTCTGTAGCAGCTGTATTATCACGTGTCGTCATTGCTTCGTCACGATTTTTTAAACAAACAGCCGAATGAAGTTTGATAAGATGCATTATTAGCAGTCCATATATATGCAAGTTTTGTATGGGGTAGTTCCGCTTTACAGGAATACGCTTTACGTAAAAGATCGTGATTACAGTCATTATGACGACACTGTCTGATGTTCAGTGTGATACTGCACTTAGGACATACAAGAAAGTAATCCATAGGTGATTGGTTATTAGTGATGTTTTCACACGATGCGTTACCACAAGAAAGTGCAAGCCATGGTCTTATGATCGTCGTAATGAAAATTACTGCTTGCGGGTCTGTCATAATGTTCTTGATGGACGGTTGGTCGGTTCAAAGTTGCAACTCTGCGTTTCACACTTAATGCAATCATTAGGCAACTGTTTGTCTTAACTAAAAAAATGGTTTTAACACCTCTAACTCTGGACACTATGCCAAAAGCCAATGCATGAGCATCTCACTATAGATTGGGGAAATGAGTAACTGCTTTTTATCCTGGAATGTTGATTCTAGATCAAGCCTGTTCGAAAATCTTGTGATGGTTGTTTTCTAGATTCGATTGACTATAATGTAACAGTTTGAAACGATTTAAGAGCGAGATGAGAAAAGAATATTTTTTACAAATTTAGTTAAATAATTCCTATGAGGATGATCTACTGAAAAAAAGTTTACTTCATTTTCTGGGAAGAAAATTTCGCGTCTTTTGGGTTTTTGACAGGTTTTAGTTATGCTACGCTTACAATATCATCTACCAATAATTTTTTAACCGGCAAACTTGTACCTGAATGCTTGAGTACAGAGTGGAGTTTAACCTATTGAAAGTTTCTAGTCACCCTCATAGCTGTAATTCAAGCATTCATTTGAATGCCGTTAATGTTTCGATCTCATCTGTCTTACAGGCCGGTTACATTGCCGTCTTTCACAGTATCAGCAAATGCAGAAAAGAGCGTGAATCCTTTTGGAAAGGACACTTTTGATGCTGCAGATGGTGAGACTGATGATGTTCTAGAGCAAGAAAGAAAAGCTTTGGAGGAGTTCCAGGTGATTGATCAATTTTGATTAGCTTTCATGCCTGCCAGATCCTTGAAAGCGCCCAATAAAAGCGTTTCCTTGTTTTATATCTCGTTTCTTTACCCGAATAATGTCACGTTCGCTCCCTTTTTACCCCACAGTAATGTTGATTTATTGATATATTGATATATATAGATATATACATATATAGAAAAATTTCAGTTATTTGCTCAGATTTTTTTTTTTTGGTTAAGTAGGGGTTGACTTTGGTTTTGGTTGATATTTAATTGATCAGATCAAATAACCCTTATGTAGTCAAGTTGCTTGGCTATGTTTTGATTTTGATGAAATTATGACGTGGGGGAGGGGGTGGGGTGGGGTGGTGGGGAGTGGGGTGATATTGCAACTTGAAATAGTTCTCGAAGATCTTACATTTAGTCAAAGGAAGTAGCACATGTACGTCCGCTTTAAATAAGAAACTCAAAATACTTTTTTAACATGCCCCACCTCTCTGAAAGTTCGATTTTCAACACCAAAACTGCTTGCAGAAAATAAAAAAATATCTCGATTTTTATTCGATGTCTGTATAATCTAATATGCATGTCATAGGGATTCTGCTTATTGTTCTGTTTTCATCCCAAAGCGGAAAAAGCAGTCCCAACATGTACAACAAGCTCAATTCTCGAACCAGGCAGCCCCTCCTGCTATTGTCCCGCCAGCAAGCCAACCGCGGAACCATCGTCAGGCCCAGCCAGCAGCCCCGGTTCAAAAAGAACTTCTGCTGAATCAAGCAGCCCAAGTATCGTCCCCACCAGCGTCAGCAGCGAATGACTTGTTGCAATTGAATACTAATTTATTTGGAGATAGTTTTCAGACAGGTATGACCCGAAGCTCAACATTTCCTCTTGATGATCAAAAACAGGGCGATTCATGGTCATCGCCAAATGATTCCTGGGGACAACAACCTGGTTAGTTTTGTTTTTTTTGTACCGATTTTGGAACTTTTAGTCCCAAGAAATGTTGCAACTATTGCAAACAAACCAACCCTCTGCTGTCAGTGCAGTTTCTTTCTTCCAAATTTATTTTTGGTTCACGATTATCATTATTTGACGAAATGAACTTCAGTTCCATAAATGCAAGATGACTGGCAGTTACACGGGGGGGGGGGGGGGGGGGGGGTGGGCTTCTAGCAGACCAAAATTTGTAAGGTAGTTCCCCATAACGGCATCTTACTTGTCAAATGTACTATTTCCCATTTTTCAACAGCTATTTCAAAACTTTCTTCCAACGAATAATGACTAGGACAATTTTCTTCAAAGAAAGATAGATGTGATTGAGTACGCTCATTTTTTTATAAGAAACAAAGGTCGATTTTGAGTACTCCAGTTTCTTAATGTTCTGGAAATTTCAATACTCACTGTTTCTTAAGAGTTTCTTAATTATGATGTCATGAATGATGTTATGAAATGTTCGTGACCTTTTTTATCACGTCAAGAGATTCGCTTCCGTTCCGATGATGTATTTAGATGAGGGAAGTATATTTTTATCCTTTGTGCCTTAAGTTCTAGGCCAACAGGGCAATCTTGTTCTCAGTTTTATCACGATTTAATAGTTTCTTAATTTTTTTGCTTCGAGTACTGAAGTTTCTTAATTTATTCTGACTGTCCAGTACTCGTTTCTTATAGCCAGTTTCTTATATAAAGAAAATGAGTTTATAGTAGCAGTTGCTAAGGAGCTCAGCAATCTCATGATTTGAAAATACAACATAAACCATATTCAAATTGAGTTTCGATGACTGGCAACGAGTTGTCAATCACAACTTGAATGTTGTTGTTATCGTCGCTGTTGTTGTTGTTGTTGCTGTTTTTGTTGTGGTTCACTAATAAGGAAAATTTGATTCTATTCACCTCAGTGTGGTTCACTTTTTTAAGCGATGGAAAGCTCGTGAACACTAATATGCAGCGATTGATAAAAGCTTATTTACTTTTTTATAAGAGTGAAATTTGCTTGTAAATTGATTGTAATTTATAAGTCACCCTCGTTTAAAAGACGAGCATTCGGAGCCATAAAAATTTAGAATCAAATGCAAGCCACGCTCAAATTTAACATGAAGCGATTTATTTTAAAGAGATTTAATTTTGTTTCTTTGGAGGACTGGGTTTAATCCTTTATGAGATAATTTTCTTTCTCGACTCCTAACTTATCTTGTCAAAGTTCACCCTTAAACTATTCTGTTGTTCTCTATGACGTGGGTTTTCGCGTCTTTCTTACTAAAACAGATAATATCTGCAGAATCCTTGCTTGGAATACTTTCTAAGAAACTCAAACTCGATATGACATCACATGCGGCATTTTACAGATAAATTAATACGAGCCAACATCGTGTACAGGTCGCCATTGGGTATATGGGATGTTGGGGAAAAGTAATAATTGTTAATGGCTTTATAAAAGCAAACGTTTTTAGAGATGCTAAAGCTTTTCGACTGACACCCTCCAGAGTATAAATTGTCAGATTGTTCATCGAAAACTCGAAGTTCGTGGGACAGATTTTATTGCCATTTTCTTTTCTTGGTGGTTTTACCGCACAAAGTCATTCGTTTTATTACTATATATTCACGTACGATAGCTTCACCCTTAGGTACAATCGTACGCCTGTACGCCTGATTTTTTTCAAATCTATTTATATTTGAATAAACAAAACTTTCGAAGAACAACTGTAGGCACATCCCTGATCTTACAGCATGTTTAGGCGTATTTATTATGTTTGTCGGTTCCAGGGGGTGCCTGGCAAATCCAGGTCCGGGATCACGGTTGCTAATGTCTATAAACGAAAAATTAGCATTTTCTACGCAGTGTAACAAGTGTTACCGGGAGCGTTAACCTTTGTTTTATATGGCACTCTCTTAATCACAAGAACGGGAACGCGCCAAGATTAAACTGGAGAGTTGCATTAAGGGGCGTTGTTTGGATACATTACGGGAGTTCCATACCGAGGGAAATGTTTCGTCTGTTTTAGAGCGCCAAAACATGAATCCCTGTAACATTTCCCAGACCTTATATTTCAGCCATACTAAACTTCGTGTGGCCATTTTACCCTTAAAATAATCTAAAGAAACATAAAAGTTGTTTATTGGATCAGTAACTGCTCAACAGTAGAAGGGACTTCCCAAGAATTTTTCGCTACTGGGTTGTTCTTCTGTAGGGTCTTGGTACAGCCTACATTTGGATTTTAAATGTTTCAATTTCAAAATATAAATTTTAACTTTTTTAAAGATTGAATAGCAAGGTCATTCAAAACTCAGCAGTAATGAAAGTAACTTTTTCTATGCTTCTGAATTTTTTCAGATTTTATTGGGAATATCTTTCATAAGGCAGTTGAAAGGCTAACTGAAATGCTAAATGTTTAAATCAACTTCTCCAAATAAGTGTGGGTTCGTTTCTAGCCCATTAGCAAAAAGACAAATTTTCCTAGTATATATTTTGTTGTACCAAAAATTGTGGCAAAATGATTATCATTTCTTTAAATTGAAACTTAAATTTGCTTGACAGAATCGCGTCTTGCATGTGTAAATACTGTATAGCATAGCCCAACACCATCTCTTGGATATTCCCGCACAAGCCAGTTAACAAAATTCCAAATTAAATCGTATTTGTACTATCACATTATATGTTTTTGTGTTCGTTTCCAAGTGGTTATAACCGAAAAACCCCATGAATATTAGCCTTTCATCCAGTTAATTATTCCTTCCAAATAGTCTGGCAGCTAGGCAACTGAATCACATGTTGGTCAAAATTTTTGATGGCTTGGCAACAGTATGAGTCAGACGACTAAATGTGATGATATTTGCTGTCGGTACATATGGTTATTGAAGCTAAATTACACACCTCTTGTATAAGGAATTTTTTTAGTTATTATCATTTGGTATTTTTTAATCTATATTATATAAAAGTCATGTTATAAGCAGAAAAAGATGTGATTTTCATACTTTTTTATTTCTACTTATTTTTATGTTGCTGATTGGTTGAATATAAAAAGCCAATTATAAACCAATTATATTTTACCAATCAATTATAAATTTGCGATGATGAAGCCCCGTATGCCGGGGCGAAATATTAACCTTTACTGATTTACGTGTTTTTATTGTTGTTTATTCTAGGTGTATTGCGGTGTTCCATATTTGCTACAATTATGAATTGATTGGTTGAATATAAAAAACTATGCGCCCTTCTTAATCACACATTGCTTTCAATCTACACCTCGATGTGAATTTCTGTTCACCTTTTGATCATTTTTCACCATTTTATATGCTGAAAAATTCGTACAGAAAGTATCACTTACTTTTTATTTGTTTACTCCCTGAACTTTCGTGTTGTGCTGTTTTGAAATTCCCTGAACATTTTACAGTGTTTTAACGTCATTTGTTTTGTCAATTTTTTGTTTTTATGTATGCCCAATGTTTTACAGGAGCAACTGGAAGCAATCCATTCAACACAACCAATAACAACACTGCATTTGCACCTGCTTTTCAAGCAACCTCTGGGCAAAATGGAGATACCCTTCTTGGAGACTTGCTTACCCCAGAGCCAGCAGCTGGGGCCCAACCAATGTCGCAACAAACTCAGCCATTAAATGATAGCGACACAAAGGATTTGTCATCAGTCCTTGCCCGTGCAGCAAAGTCATTAGGTATGGCAATGGCCTTATGCCCATGCATGTTTGCACTTCCAAGCATTCAGCAAGTAAAAAGCACTAATTAAAAACTCCATTATCCATCTGTTTTGGTCTTGACTTAAAAAAAACGCCCTGTGAAGGAATGTCGAAGCTAGGGTATCCATCTGCTTGAAAGCTAATGAAAAGGGGGTCTCAATGACACCAACTGAAAATAAAATGCTTTGGGCTGAAAGCTAGTTATTCCAAACAAGTTTACTTGCAGCACATGATCATCAGGGGTAAGGGATCCAAGAATCAAGGAACACAAATCCTTTTTTCGAAAAGCATACTTTATTTTAGTGGTTCCCTCTTAAGACTTGAGAGCTTGTAGAGAAGTCCCACTTCTTCTATGAATTAGTTTCCCTCCCTAACTTTGTCCTGCCTAGTTTTGCAAGACTTCAACTTCCTGGGTTAGGGGGTTTTGTCCCAGTTCCCCTTAGAAAAAATACAGAGTAGCCAGAGGAAGGTCATTTATAACTAGCACTTGGCAGCAGCTGTTGAGCTTGATATGAGGCTTCCTTTATTTTTAATCTAGACAGACCTTACAATTAAGAAGTGCACCACATATCATATAACTTTATAGCAACAAATAACTGAGTTTGGGGGATTGGTGCTTCTGCACAAAGGGGCCTTATGTGTTACTGACCATGATAGTTAAAAGTTCTTTCAGCAATGAGTTATGATTTAACAATATAAAATAGGATTATTAGAGTACCACTACTCTTTATACCTACCTGGCCTGTGTTGCACATTTTTGTAATTATTATTCCATCTAGCAGTACAACCTTTTTTCAACAATAGCAATAGTAGAGCTTTACTAAGTCATTATACATGCTATTCAGCGTGCCCAGTTAAATATATTGTTTAACATATTCCAACAGGCAGAGAACCCAATAAACCTTATTTTGGATATTTTTTTGTGGCTATCCCAGTTCAAATTGTTTATATTCCTGTATGACTGTTCATTTGAACTCTCTAAATGGACTTGCTTAAAGATTATCATCAAGCCAGCTAAACTTATCCTGACACCATTTGTTCACCTCCATGCATGGGGAGATGGCCACAGGCTATGAAAGACCTGGTATTTTGAAAATGTTTATGCAAATTGTATTTTGTTATGGTTGCTTGGTTTTGATTTTATGGTGGCTGCTTCTTTTAATTTTAGACGATCTGTCATTCAACCCAAATATGCAAAGAGTTTCGACACAAAAAGGAAAACATCAGTGGAAACCACAACAGCCACAAGTGAAAACTGGGGGTGCCCACTATCAAGGAGTTTCAGTTGCAAAAAACACCTTACCTCCTGCTTCACAGCCAGGCTGGGGGCAAACAAATCCATCAGTGGGTATGCAGTCATTTCCGGGGCAGGTAAGCACAAAATGTTTTGCATTGGATAAATAAGTTTCTGTTCCTTGTTCTGAAGTCGTTTTCAATATGAAAGTCGTTAATTTATGTATAGAGCTAAAACATGTTAACATAATCTATGATTACCATGCTAATTGATATTTTTTAAGGATTTTTCCATGAATGAATAAGTTGTTTTTAGATGTTTAAGTTTGAAAAGGGGCACTTTAAGAGTGTTTATAGAATCAACAATGAACACAAGTCTTACATTCAGTTAAATCTTTGTAATTTGAACTTTACAGGGAATTGTAAGAATGATAATGATTACAAAAGGTTTGATTTACATAGATCAAATCATAAATTTTCATTTTCAAAGGACCTGAAAATTTTGTTACAATTAGTAAAAGTTTAAACTACATAGGTTTGAATTAGACAGAGTTGACTGTAGGTATCTACATATTATTATTCTTAATTTCTCTGTTTAGGTTGGTAACTTTTATATGAAAACATAGTTGCATCTTATAGGATATCTTATTAACTGATATAAAGCAAGCATTTGAAATAAATTGTAAAATTAATGTTAAAGCTGAAGAAATAAATGTCAAACAAGGTCAAAGGAAATGTAGCTTTATCAACAACCTGACCTGGCTGTTTGGCAGAACTCCAACCTTTTAAAGGGTACTTCAGTTCTCTCTTGCAGGCAAAAATGCTTTAATAGAAGTATTTGTTTTGTATGAATTCCCCTGAAGAAACGAAATGGTCTGATCCAAAAAAGATTATGTTACAGCACTGATACAGCAAGTCTCTACTACACCTAGCTCATATAATCTTACAGAAAGGAATCTTCATGCAATGACAAAGGTCTTTGATGTCATGGCAGTGTTTTTTATCATTTTACGAAATATAATTTCATTCATGCAACTCTATCAAATATTGGCAGGGAAAAGGAGACCAAAGTTTTAGGGATTGAGTGTCTTCTACCAGGAAAGTTCAATGGGACCATCTTATTCAAACATAGACACTCTGTGCAACTGTGTAACTGTACAACTGTGCCACTCTGATGATAAAATTTCATGCACCTGAATTTCGAAGGATTACAAAAAGACTATTCTAGATGACCATGAGACCACTTCTTTGCCCTCATGTCTCAATTTCTGTTAATATTGTAGCATTGTATTAAAATCTGAAATCACCAAAATTCATGTAGGTTTGCATGGATGTTTCAGAACCATTAGAAAAATGTCATTACAAAGTATTTCACTACCGAGCTTCATATTCATCCACATTCTTATTGCCCAGAAATGACGGTTGTTCAGTGGCGTGTTTCATTTAAGTAACATTGGTTAAGAATTTTTTGGCTGCATCCTTCTTGATATTTATGATATACATTCAAGCATTCCTTAGGTTTTTGTACTGATTCTTTAGTTATGGCTTTTGTCATTATAGGCTCCAATGGGAATGTATACCCAGTATGGTCAGCAACCCGGTATGATGCCCAGTGGAGTAGGGATGTTTCCTATGCAGACTGCAGTACCACACATGAATGCTCCAATTGCCAGTCAAGATCCGTTTGGGCCAGTTCCAGGTAGCCAGGTAAGGTGGATTGCATAATATACTTTATGTTCCTTTTGTTTTATACATGAAATCAATTGTTTATTGGTAAAAGATGTGTAGAAAATATCTTCAATAATCATATGTATCCACAACCCACATTATGTAGAAAAGAAGTAACTTTGCTGTAAAGCTAATAAATTTCTCTTTTTTTCACTTATAATATGAACCAGCCTTGGGAATATCTGTATGGAACCAACAGGTTGTCATTTTCTAACATGTGTACTTTTAATGTGTAGGGAGTGGATAGATGAATCAATTAAATACCATTGATAGAATATTCTCTAGATTGGATACTCTTGACTGCTGAATAGACAAGGCATCTTATTAAACAGGGTGCTGGAACCTTTCTTACAAATTAATGAACAGGGGGTGGTTCAAACAGGTGATTGATATCTGGGAATTTTGGCAATGCATAAAAATAATGGGGCTCACCCCAAATCTGGTCTCTGATTGCTTATTGGCAGTTTCTGTGAGTTATGATGGTGTTTTAAAGACACAAACACCAAGACAGGAGCAGACACTTAGTTGAATATTGGGAGGCATGCCTATGTTTTAAGAAGATGATGTCACATTTTCTTGTCGTTTTGGAATAAAAGACCATTGCCCTCCAAAATATTGGAAGCAACTGCCCCCTTGCCCCCTCCAAAGGTGTCTGCCACTGCAACAAGGCTATGACAGGGATCTTGCTCAGATTAATGAAATTGGTAAATTGATAAACTTAGTTCTAATAAGCTCTGGGGTTGGAAAAATTTTACGAAGTTATAAGCATCTGAAGAATTGTCGCCAAAGAATATGGCAAGGTATCAATTTTCATTTGTTACCTATTTGTATCATTTCAGAAGAATTTATTCTCATAAATGATATTGTTATTTGATTAGAGTCACAATTCTGCATAAATTTATACAAAGCTGTTTCAAATAGTTTCAAGAACATGGTAACTTGGGTTCCCAGGTCGTTTTGCCTTCATATAAGAAATTTTTGTAAAGTAGTCCTCAGCAATATATCTTTTCCTCTTAGGTTCGCTTCTAATTTTGATGATATCCCAATTGCACTGTTTGGAATTTCTGACAAGGTACAATAAAATCAGAAATATTTGTGATTAAAATATTTGTATGCAACCTCTTTTGGAAATCTCGTTGGCTACTCAGTATTTGGCAAAATTTGAACATTGATAATGTGGATCATCAGAAATACTGGGACAATATTAATTTTTTCATGAGTTAATGACTGATGGGATAAAATGTATCACAATTTTTGTAATATAGCTAATTTAGTGACATTAATTTTTCAATCATTGAGTTAAAATCTTGGAGTAGAACTGTAAAAAGATGGCTAAAATAGACAACAATTCTTTGATTTTTGGTTTATTTTATTTTCCCCTGGTCTCTCAGTTTTCTTAAATTTTCTATGAAGGTCTTAAATATGCCATAGAAATAGCAATTCTGATTTATCTAGCTTGCCCATAACCACAATAAGAAAATATGTTCTGCCAGCCGAATAAAAGCAACTGGCTTTTTATTGTGCATACATTAAGCAAAAAAACTAGCTGGAGAACAGTTTCTTGCCTTTATTTATTGTCTGTTTCCCTTGCATGCTGAAGCCTGGGAAATAATTGCTAACTAGCCTGCGTGCAGACTGTAAGTATCTTACCATATCTCTAAGTATCTACAGTTCTGGTAAGATACTTAGAGTCTGCGCGCAGGCTATTGCTAACATGTCATTTCATGTAGGTGGTCAGGATCCTGAAAATTGTAAACAAGAAACGAACTGGGTGCCATGAATCATTTATAAAGTACTCTTATCTTCGAAAAGTATTGCACTGATTCAACAAATAAGTAATAGCGAAGGTGTTGTAAACAACATCATTATTAAAATTTGAATCACTTTCCCTAGACTTTTCATTAAGAATAAGAAATGTTAACTTTTTATTGGACAGTCTCAAGCTCTGAAACCTTGTTGAGATTTGCTAAATTTAATCAAAAACTTTTCAAACAGGTTCTGTCAAATGTGAAAAGAAAGAGTAAGATAGATATTAACAAGTTAACATTTAGGTGTTTAATACCCAGGGATAATAATTATTGGTTTTTTATTTGATGGAAAGTGACAAATTTTCAGCTGTTTGTTGAGGGTACAGGAATCAGGAATTGGGACACTATTATAAGGGATTTAGGAATCGATAGCACTGGGATTCAGGAATTGATCCTCAGGAATTGGGAATCAGGCTAAAAACGTTATGACAACCAGGGCACCCTCTTTGGTATGACAACTGTGTAACTGTCTTTGAGTCATTTGCGTTTTTAAGGGGAAATTTTGGTCTTTTACAAGGAGACGATAAAACTTTGTTCTGGGCAATGGACAGTATAATTTGGAGCTTGTACAGAATTGCAATGGATTGGAAAATACCAACTTGATGATTTTTGACACATTTTATTGATTGAAATTGTTGCAACATAATCACTGAGCGACCTTCGCCATTAGGCCATTGCAGCATGAAAGATTTTGGACCACAACTTTTAGCCTATTCGAATACTATGCAAGCTCAATGCTTGCATAAAATTAAAAGCTGCCAGACCATGCCAGTGGCGTACCCAGGGCTGCGGAAGTCGGGGGGGGGTCTGGGGCGGAGCCCCCAGAATTTTTTTGGAGCACGCCCTTCAGACACTCGCAAATGCGGGGAAACGCCCTTTTTGCAAAATTATTTGATTAATGTTAGCTACGGTAAATAGCAAAGTATTTTACAATTGTTATTGACACAAGCATACAGTATACTACACCCCCCCAACGAGTTTTACATCATTTTTGGACAAATCTCGAGGATCATATTTTAGAAAAGTAGGGGGGTCTGGACCCCCCTATTCCCCCCTTGGGTACGCCACTGGACCATGCTACTTCTTTTCGTTATTTTTCTGCACTGTTTTAAAGAAACTTTAAAAAAACTGTTTTAAACTCAGTTAAACAAAGTAAAGTAAGACACAAATTTCTTGAATGTCTACCAACTGTTTGGTGAATCAAGGTTGCACTGCTGAGCAAAAAACAATATTATAGATTGTATAGATCATATGCAATATCACTTTACCAATCATAATTTGTTGTCTACTTATGGCCAGTAGTGGAGTCAGGGCGGAAAATGCAAGAAACCCCCCTTTTGCAAAAAGATTTTGCCATTCATGCCCCCTTTAGCTTCCATCTCCCTATGCTACTGTTTGCCCTGTCACCAGACATTGTTCCAGGTTTTCAGCCACATGTGTTAAAAATTAGCTTTTAAAGCCAATGGGATAAGGCAGGGGCGGCTGGGAAAGATTTTAAACTGCTATTAGAGAAAATCGTGGTATCAGGGCGTGGCTGCCGCTGTTTTTTTACTTCCAACCACACCCTCTTCAATGGTTGTTTTCAATATTGCACTGTTTTTTTCTATGCTCATCATTACATCTTGATTTCTTGGCCGCAAGTCGAAAACATCCTGCCATTTTCTATTGTAATGCTCTCTTTCTCATAGTCATAAAGAGAAAAGCAAAAAAACAAGGGGGGTTATTTGACCACGGTCGGAGGTTATTTGATCTCTAGAGCAACATGGCCCATTGTCAGACTTATCAGACTTATAATTTTGAATTTGATACTAATCCCAAAAAGATTTTAAAGTTGGTGCACGTTTCTTAGTTCTAAATAAAATTCAGAGACATTCTTTCAAATTTCTACTAAAACAACCTTCATTGGAATACATCTACAGTTCCGATATCATGTCTACACATTCAGTCTTTCAATTACGACTGTAGGCTTTGGCTTTGACGGCCTGCGGCACGCAGATGAATATCGTCAGCTTACAATGAAAAGGCTCTCTGTCCGTAGCCGTAGCCTCTTTTTTGTTGCTATTAACGGCCCTCTTTTAATAGCAAAATCATATCGGCAAGTATCGTACATTGAAATCAGGGGCGGATCAAGACATTCTCAACATTCTCAATAGAGGATGTCAGATTTTCCCAGTTTGATTATTCTAATTAAAATGCTAAAAGTAATGAATGAGCTCAGGTTAAAGATTCAAGATAAGCATACATCTTTTTATTATGTATTTAAGGTTTTTATTTCTATACCATCGCCGTATTTGCTATATTTTACTCCGTTTTGCCTTTGCGAAACATTTTTAGATCTTCTCCGATGAAAAACCAAATTCTCCTTCATTGAACCTAGTACCCAGGTGGGTAGTAAGAGGCTGCGCCGCGTCCTGTATCTAGGCATGATTTTAAGAATGTTTATCGACTGTTGCCATGCATTTTGAGAAGTTCCTTCGCATTTTTAGAAAGTTGCACGCAGTTTCTGCATGCGCACGCAGAGAATTTCAATAGATTTTTGTCCCTTAGAAGAGGTCGACCTGAAAGATTTTAACGAGAGGAAAATTCGCCAAAATAGTATAAAACCCATTCACTTTTAATAGGGTATATCTGGCATATGTTTAACATATATTTTATGAGGTCGTGCCTACGTCACAGTTTGAGAATCTTGAGAAGTTAGTGGGCTGGTCCACAAAAGTAGCGAAATTTGAGAGGGAACACCAACTTCACGTGATCAAGAATCCACACTTCACTCCAGACCACAGTGGCAGTGGCAGGCAGTGGCAGTGCTTGGTAATGATATGTGTATGTGCTTGATTAGAGAATAATTTCACAAGAACCCATTGCAAGTATGGATATATTGGAAGAATTGAAACAGTTATTGACCGATTGTGCTTTGGATACCATCAAGGAGTATTTTTTTCGCTGACTAGAGAATGGTTACTTACAAGTCTGACGGGAGGGCCTAGGCGCCAGAACCAGATCGTAACACACAACCTTCGACATTTATTGTGGCAAAAGAATTGTTTCATTTTGCTGACTAAACCTTGCTGAAAGAGAGAGGGTCAGACTTTAAGGTACTGCTGATAAATTTTATATAGGGGTTCTTTTTGTGCTGCTGCTACTGGGCCTAGCGGCTCAGGTGGTAAATTCTGCAAAAAGTTTGTTTTGTTTGCAGACTGGCCCCTCTGGGTGCTGCTAAGATACTTAATTTATCACCGATACCAGACCATTTTCTTTCTGTTTTTGTGCAATGTGATTTAAATGTAGAATTCACAAAAATTACACTGTTCTGAATTTAGCTATAACTAGAATATTCATTCAATGATTCAGTGGCTGCCTATCTTTGTGATATAATGTTTATGGATACACTTTAGTTTGTTTGAATAGCTATTTAATTTGTTTTAGATAACATGTTATTTATTTGCAAGTTGAATTTCACTTTTGCTGTAATTTAACCTAAAGAACTAACTGTAAAAAAGATTTTAACAGTTAGAGAAATCATTACTTTCTTACAATCTTGTTACTGATATTGTTACCAAGCAGAATAGGATTTGTTGTGACAGCATTTGGTGAAAAGTTTTGTGCTATGGTGGTCTCTTGTGTTCTATTTTGAAACACATTTGACATGTTGCATCTCTGGACATTTTATGTGGTTAATCATATGAGCTGCATGGGCCTATTTTGTTTTGTTTTGCTCTTTTGTTTTGGAGATGCATCCCTTTTTTGTTTTATTGATACTAAGCCAATAACGAACAAGCTTTATTGAGAATGCAACACCAGAAGTCAAAATCTTGAGATATATTTATTTGAACAAGGTGGTACTAGGAACTGAAAATGCTGTCTGATAAAATATGTTTTACATTAAGTTAGTACACACAGTAAAGGCAAATAGAATCTGTTTTTAATGCATGTTAAAATGCAGCAATTGGTTAAAATGCAGCCAAAAATTCTATTCATTTTCTTTGGCAAAAGAAAGTGCCTCTGAAAGCTAAGCAAAGGGAAGTTTAGTATAAAGTGTCAGACCTCAGAAGATTCAAATTTAAATTTGATGGATCTACTAAATAGACAGTCATCCCAAAGTAATTCTTCTTCCATGTATTACCAAATGATGAACAACAAATCTAAAACAGATATACAGACTTTGACTTTGATGCAGAAATATTTTACTCTAAAGCAGTGCAATTATCATACGCCCAAAGATATGATGCATTTAAGAGAGTTAGCATTCAGAAAGAAGTTGACTAGCCTTAGCAGTCTATTTTTGTTACTAGAAAAGGTTTTTACCAAATTCTGTCTAAGTTTCTATGGCTTGTTTGCTCTGAAAATTGCATGCATTTTTAGTAATTTCATTGGTCAACTTTCGTTAATAATTCTCTTCTATGATGAGTCTTGTGCCCTTGAATTGTTATCAATAATTTGGATGTCCACCAAAGTACACTTCTTTCTATAAAATTCCACATCTTAAACCATTAGAAAACCAAGCACAATTTGCCACACACATTATTGAGAAATTATTTAATGTTGCATCATTGTTGGTCACATTTCAATGTTGGGGTAGGGCTGCCTCTCCCTTCATCCTCTCTGGGTGTCTGCCACTTTTTATTGTTTGTTTCTATTTCTCATCTTAAAATTACAATAATTTAAATCATTGCATCCATATAAGACAGAAAACAATTTCTTGGGCGTTTCCGGGAAATGGGCGTGGTCGGTCGGTCGGTCATAATGGGTTTTGAGATTGTCAAATTTTTGTCTGGATCCGCCCGTGATTGAAATACTCCTTAATAAGGACAACTATTTCTGATGAATGCTCATTGTTAACATAAAAAACCAAAGGACCATATTTTTGCAATTCAATTTAAGTGCAGATTTAGATTTTTGATGAAACTAACGTAACAGCCTGAGAATAAACTACATATCGCTTCACCAAAATAATAAGAGAGCGCTATCTTTCAAATATTTAAACGAAGTCGCTGTTGGTGCGTTTATTGTTGTTCTGAAGAAAGGATTGTCTGTCAGTATGTCGTTAAAACACCCAAAGTAAACTAGAAACGGCCATGTGATTTATTTGAAATGCAATATGCCACATGAATGGAAGAGTGAACGGAGGAATCTTGCTATTAGAAGTGACCCGGCTAATAGCAAGTCCGCATATATTAGGTCTTTCACAACAGCATGATTGGCCACTCTACGTCACACAAGGAGACACAAACAAAGGTGGATTTGAAAGTTGCTATTAGGATTCACAAACCTAATAGCACAATTTTAGGGCTGTGGCTGTAGTATTTGTTTGAGGCCGTCCGATGAATGCCTCACAATAAGTGTCGCGACAAGCGTAGGAGGGAGGTCTTTTTTTTGTTGAAAGGATCAAATCAGTTTCAACACAGAATAGAGATTCTCTATTCTGTGGTTTCAAGAGTAGCGGCTTCTGCTCGCTTTACGATGTCACGCCATATCATTGCGAAATGGTAGGAAAGCAGTTAGCTATTCAAATAAACTGTTTTTGCCAAGGATTTCCAGTGCTGGTTTCATTTTAAAGATATATGACCAATAGATTATGAGAGCCTTTGCTGAAAAAAATTGTTATTGGACTAATAACGCTAATACCGCTCCCAGCCGCCCCTGGGATAAGGCTAAAACAAGCTCAGCTGAGAAATTTCATCTTTAAAATGTGTCTTCTGTCAGAGATCCCATTCAATACAAAAGGTTTTCCCAGAATTTCTCTGATGTCACTATTGTATCAGATTTTTTAAATTTTTTGACAATGTATACCAGCTTAAACAGAGGGGGTGTTGGATACAATGGGGGATGTAGCCATAAAAAACCATGGCACAATTCCTTCAGCCTTCATGTTTCATCCAAACGTTTAGCTGGTATCTGTGCTCATTTTAGACAGAAGTTTTTGAGGAATGGACCTGTTGCCACATGTTGTTGCAATGTTTCAATGCATATGAAACAATACCAGAGCAATAGCATTAATAAAAGATCTGAATATGATGCGATTTTTTATGAAGTTCACAATCTTCTATTCAAAAACAACAACCAACTGATTTTTCACAAACATGCATACAGTACAAAATAATACGAGATTGAAATAACTCAGATCAGCAGCTTGTAAAAAAAATTATCAATGTAAGTGTATCCCTAAACTTAGTTTATCATATTGGCAAATATTTAGTGTTGGCTGTATGTAAAAACTGTTTGCAAAGCTGCTCTTGGCTACTTGCAATAGCCTGTTTTAAATATTTTAAAACAAGCATCTGTATCTTTACTTTTATTTGATAAAAAAGCTAATAAGAGCAGAAACAAAGTTTTTTGTTGAAGGGTGGAAGGCTGTGGTGTGAGGGGGAGAGGTAGGGGTGGGTGGTGCTGTAATTTCTCTATGTAGCTTGTTTTAGTGGCCTTTCATTGTCCATTTTTTTCTAGTAAAATTGTCTGATTTATAACCTGGATCTGCAATCTTTAATCAATTTATAAACAATTTGAATTTATATAAAAGAAGGATAAAGACCAAATTTCACAACATTATATAGATTATATTCTTTTTAATCTGGCTAAATCTATAAAGTTAATCAGCAATTCCAAAATCTGTTGTTGCATATTCTGCAAACATGCTTGTTCTGTTTGTCATCCATGGACCATACTTTGGAAAGGCAGTATTTATTATTTTACCACTGATAGACTTTGAAATATCTGCATCAAAGGCTGGCTCATAGAAAAAAGGAACAGAATAACGGTCAGCTCCAAGATCTATTACTCTATGGTTTGTAGCTCTGAGTTTATAATCTACCATCTTTGAGAGAAGTGCTCCAGTGTTAATGATTAAGCCATCTTTTATTACTGGCACATCGAGCCAAGGGCCATCATCAGTCAACTTGACTTGCAGTCCCTTGTTTTCAAAAGTTGCTAAGATTGTAAGGAATGTTGTATCAAAATGTTCTCCAGTTGTTATTCTAATGTCTCCATCTTTTGCCTCCTCAGGAAGATCTGTGTCATTTATCCTTGTTGGGTAATGAAGTAATCGCAGAGTTGCAAGGGGCTTACCTGGCTTGAACAAGTTATCAAAGTAATTCTTCTCTAGGCCAAGACCTTCTGCCATCATTTTAGAGACCTCGTCTCCAAGAGAGGAGTAGAGATCATACATGCGAGTCATGCAATTTCGAAATTCTTCGTCTGACTCTTTGCTGTCTGACACTGGCCACACATTGGGCTCCTGGACAACGTCTCTCATGAGAGGCCGGTCAGTTCCCGATACCTTTCGAACTTCATGCTTACTATGAAAAAATGCTCCAAATTCTAAAGCTTCTTTGAAGGAGTGACCGCCATCTATGATTGGAAAATAACCTCGGAAAGAGTTTTTATTTCCTGGCTGGAAAGAATTCTTAGCAATTTCCATTTTTGTCTTGTGTGGCAATGAAAAAAACCATTTAGTGTTATACAGCAATTTATCTGGATCGTACCCAGGTATATTGATAATGTAGGCAAATCCAACTTCACTGAGCGCTTTGTTAAGTTTTGCAACTTCCATCTTCCTATCACCATGCTTAGCTTTCGTCATGTCTACCAACTCAAGATTAAGTTCCGATTTATTTGCCAGAACTGGCTGCTCATCGTAACGAACAAGATATATTAGTTTACGTATGGAAGAGTTTGCAAAATCTTCAAGCCATTCCACTTCAGCATATCGCAAAATCAGTATACTCAAGCAAAGCACAACTGTGCTCAAAAGCATAACCTTTGCACTCATCACGATGGCCTTCCTTTCCTTCTGGATCGTTCTGCAAACATTCTGTGCTTTACCATGCTTGACCATTTGAACGGTCTTCGACCTCAAAAACCACAACAGCAACAGCAACCCCAAAATTACTCTTAGGTATGGTCGGAATGTAACAGGACCGATCATATTGTAAACTGGAATCACGTGATATCAATCAAAACTTTTTTTCAGCAACAAATCAATTAATTACAAGATAAAACATGCTAGTTGTTAAGATACAATCATTAATAACAATAAAGATTACATTACAGGGAACAACATAAGATATTTATAAGATCAGCTGATGGACACATGGAAAAAAACTCATGAAGGAGCTATCAGAGCCATGTGCCCAATTTGACGGGAAATGACGATAATTTAATATAAGTTTCGTTTGAATAATAACAGTAAGAATCAAGAAATAACAATTTAAAAGAAAGAAAAACAGAAATCAAATAATAATGGTTTACAATATGCACAAATAGTTCAATTGTGTAAAAATGGGAATATATAGGACTAAAGGTTCTCTAGAAGGTAATTTTTCACGTTTCTTTTGAAAGATTGCTTAGTGGCAGCATTTTTGAAGTCTAGAGGCAGAGAATTCTATAATTTAACACCATCAAATGTAAGGAAGTTTTTTTTAAAATTCGTGGAAATCGATTGAAGAGAAAAACCAAGACTAGAAGATTGTCTAGTATTGTAATGATGAAGATATTTTGTTTTTAGAAATTCCGCTCCTAAAGTAGAGGAACTAGCATCTTTATTTATTTGGAACATGAATTTTCCTGTTTCAAGCTTGAAGAGATTATCGAAATTCAAAAGTTTCAAACGTTTAAAGATTGGGTCACTATGTGCAGTGTACGATGCAAAGTCAGCTACTCTAACTGTTGGGGCCCAGACCTTCCTTGGTATCTTAAGACCCCACACAGTTATTGTTGTTACATTCGGTAGAGTATTACGTGCCGAGATACACGGCGGCATGTAGAGTTTTAATTATAATGTTGATTTTATATTTGATTTAAAGCAGTAGTAAATAACATGTCTTGAATCTCAATACCTAATAAGGACAAACGTATGGAAAATATCAATCGTAAGTCTCAGTCAACGTGAATATGTATGTTGCAACTCGTAATAAGTTAGTTAGTTGGTGGGAGTAGAGTTGAAGTAATGATGGTGATCGGCGAAAATGTGAAACAGAATATTGATGGATTTGATACAAAATAGTTACACAAAATGGTTATTTTTCTCTGAGTCTTCATCTTACACTTCGTTTATCATTAAATATTAAGATAGGGGCATCGCTAGAAATAGTGGTCCCAACACTAACGGCTTTTCGTAACCGCGATTTGTCAATTATAATTAATTGTAGTATATAAATCGAGAGATTGGAAATAAGAGGGGAGGGAATTTTGATTTGAATACAGAGGAAAGTGGTGTTCTCTTTTCAACGCTCTACCGTTACGACCTATCACAGGAATTAAGGGGGGGGGGGTGGGGGTGGTCGGATTTTATGTTCAAAATTAATTGGCGGAGATCCCAATTACCGAGGGGGTCTAAATTATGAAGTTACATATACTGAATGCTCAAAATGCACTTAAGTATTCTCGATTTTCCACTTTGACAAATATAATGAGTTTTATGTCAGTTAAATAAGAACGATTTTGAAGCATTTAGATCAGATCGAGAGCCGGACATGTGGCTATTATACGTACAGAATAATCATTATAACCGAAAATTGTGAGTTTTTCTTTAGTGTCACTGGGAGTTTTGATTAAGGTAACAGGGCCTTCAATACGAAATTCCCCACACACATCCTCCAACTTCAGCTGTGTTATTTGTTTTATTTTCCGGTATAAATCGAAAAAGTTTCGATTTTTTTTCACTACAGTAATTATCACAAAAGTGCCAAAATGAATTAGCGGGGGTCCTAATAATAGCGGGGGGTTGGAAAAATTTTCAAAAATTAATTAGGGGGGGGGGGGGGGGGGTGGTGTGACGGCAATTAGGCAAGTGTACAAATCTTCAGCGCTCGAAGCAATAGAGTTATAAAGTGCAACGTCACCAAGAACCCGTTTTTAGAATTTTGAATTTAAAGGACAAGTGACACACTTTTCACCCTATCTTTTCTTTTCATTAACTTATAGATCATCATTTAGAAGTATGTTTTTTCTGGTTTACAACAAAAAATTCTAATCAGGGGCGCAGGGGGCGCGATTTTGCTTTTTATCACGTGACCCTATGACGTACATTGTGATAACTCGGAATTTTCCTGTCATTAAACGTTAATATTGCACTGTATACCAGTAGCAGCAATAACAGATTATCACAATCTACGTCACGGTGTCACGTGATTCATTTCCCGCCATAATTTGAAAAGGGTTTTAAAGTAGGAAAATGAAATCAGAAAGGAAAAATATTTCAACAACACTCTCATACAGCATTTTACTTTAAGTTAAAAGAAAATAAAATTTGGCGCCAAAAGCGTGTCACTTGTCCTTTAAGGTTAAACCACATAACATGAAAGATCACCATGAAATACTCACAAAAATGCAACATTAATCAAATATGTCTAAAATCGGTTGATATATTGCCAATGAAAGATTTGAAGTTTGTCAACGAATCAAAGTGAAAACGCAGGTTTTGCAGGTTAGTTAAACGCAGGTTAAATTGTGTGGGTCATTGTTAGTGGCCATGGGCACAAGCTTCGGCCTTTTGACGTTGCTGTTATGACTTTGGCGCAACGCAATGAGGTGTGCGATGACAGTTGACACCCACTAATGTGTAAAGCAGCGAGAAATCCATTCAAACATCAAGAATTGTTTTATCCACATATTAATTTGAAATGGCATACCGTAAAAACCAGACCCTGAGACCCTGAGACCTAGGACACTAAAGTGCTAAAATAAGAAAGGACCCTTAACACCACAAGGGTTTTCACCCCGATAAGTCAATAGTTGATCAAGGTTGACTGTCATCATCGCACCATGAGGACACATCAATTGTCAAATGCGCTTTTGCTCCTACTACGGCATTCTTCCGCACACTATTCACATCTCTCTCTGGTCTTAAGGTCTGGTTTTTACGGCATGCCATTTGAAATATCGGCATATCATCGTATCTGTAAGAAGGAAGAACCGTAGGCAGTGGCGAAGCCAAAGGTCGTGCCCGTCGTGCCCGGCACGACCATAAACTTCCAAAAGTAAGGTTTTCACATATTGGCAAAAATTTATTTGGCTCCGCGAAAAGTTTTCAAATATAGACAAAAATTAGTAGTATAATCGACAAATCGATCAAGCTTATCCCGCAGACATAAGTGAATTCTACTCGAATCACCCAGGGCCCCTTGAATTATTTCAGGAGCGGAGTAGAAATCCACAGGGTTTCATATTGGTCGTGCCCAAAATCTGGTACCTTGTGATTTGGTCGTGCCCAACAATAGAAGCTTCAATTGGACAGCCTATGTTTGGTCGTGCCCAACAATAGAGAAAAACAATGCTAGTCGTGCCCTCAGAAATGAGCACGACCTCGTCATAATAATAATAATAGTTGAGGTACGATTTCCAGCATTTGATTGGCTGAAGCTGGAGTAAATCAATCACGAGGTCGTGCCCGTTTCTGAAGGCAAGACTATCTGCACCCTGTATCATTGGGGCCTACT
Source organism: Rhopilema esculentum (assembly GCF_013076305.1). Next base: position 7,422,354 of record NW_027019328.1, read on the forward strand.
TGTCAATACTGCAGGCGTTTGTGGATGTTGGTGTGATATCAGGGTGATTTGAATGGTGCATGTAAATGTTCCAGTCCAATAAACCGTTGTAATTTATCAGGAAACTGGTTAACGACTGTGGAGGGATTGTTTCATAGTTATTTTGACTCAGCCGATACGGAATCAATCCAATGGATCTCTTTTTGATAGGCGAACAAGTTCTCATTCACCTAAACAGAATCAAGATTATCAAATGGGCAAGATGCTATCTTATCTAGAAAATGGACGATAATTTGAATATCATCTGGATGTTTTTAACGTGATCAGAATGGAAAATATGGCAGTTTTCGCTCGGATTTGTACCAGAGAGACGCACACTGAACGGGATAAACTCAATCAATCAATCAATAAAATAATCAATATTTATTTTGACAACAGTATACTTAGGTGTTCAAGACCAAAGTATTATGAACATTTGGGGCAAAATGTACATAAATATCTATTCATTTTACATTAGTTATGAGGTGTTTGATGTATTTTTGGACTAGAATCTTCCCAGTAGAAAGTTCTGAATTTTGAAAGTATTTGTAGTAGAAAACCTCTTTGCAAATTAGCTCTACTGGAGTTTTACCCTCCTTAAAACACGTGAAAGGGAAAAATGAAATAGCATTGATCAACCTGTTGATGATTTTGTTTATGTTTCTGATGATATGTTTTCAAGCTCAGCCTAGTGATTTTCTGATTTTTTCCCTTGCTTTCCATGTAATTTGGTTGTGTGCAGTTTCCTTGGGTGTGCATATATTTTCCTTAATATACTAGGTAACTTTCTCCATGAATTAGTCAGTTTGTCTTAAATAAGCAGGGTGAAATAATCTTTAAGCTATTACACATACCCCCCTTAATTTTTTGCTCAAGAAACACTGTTGTCTGCAAATAACTCTCAGGCTCATGATTATTCTGTATTAAATTTGTGACCCCAGTCATCTGATCTCAGTATTTCCACCTAGCTGGACACTGAAGAAATTTATTGAACATTCTTCATTTGTGTATGCTGCCCTGTTTATTCATAAATTGTCATGATCTGTTTTTCAATGATTAATTTAATGCTGCTTTTCAATTGGAATTTTATTCAAACCTTATAATGGTTATTTCATCTTATGCAACTTTCAAATATTGTCATACATGGTGTAGTTTATCATTTTCTCATAAGGCATAACCTTAAATTAAGTATCTAATTGATTGGTGAATCTAATTGAGTGGTTTTGTTCAGCTTAACAAAGTGGCTACCTATAAATCTTTATGCAACAAACCTGATGAAAAACAGGTCTCAAGGATTTTAAAGAAATACTGCCTTCATTCTGCCACTCACAATTTAGTGCTTTTTAGCTGTGGCTAGATCAATAATGCCGCATGACAGTACTGTCTTCAGCAGATATTCTGATATTTCTGTTTCATATGTTTCATTTGTCATCTAATTCTTGATACATGTCTTGCACTTCACAGTCAAGTTTGCCTTTAAAGCCAAACTTTTGCCTCTTTTTTGAATGAAATTCTAATTTTTATGTGTGCAAAACAAAAAGTGCTTGCAATTATTATACATTTGAAATCTGAGTCCACAGGTGTATATTTTGGTCCCATTGTTGCAATAATTTGATAAAATTTTAGAAAAAGTTTGTTGTTCAAGCTTTGAACTGATATTTGGGTAAATATTACCAAAAATAAAAAAAAGTTGCCAGGAACCTCCATCACACTTTGGGAAGAAAATGAATTTTGAGTATCAGCCAGGCAGGGGGGACACAAAAGCAGCTTTCATACTTTTAATTTTAGTTTGTTTCTATCTTGTCAGAAAAGTAATGCAGTGCCATGCAATTGCTATATAAGCTCCTTAGATCACTGAAATATTTTTTTTGATAATATTGCGGAGGCGCATTTCTGTTGCGTAGTGGCCAATGGGCACGACCATCCATGGGAGTCCAGCTTCGCCACTGACCGTAGGATAGGCTGTCCGCCGGATTCTGTGAATCTTGCAATAAGTAATACAAAATACGAAAGATATTCAGGAACAAAGCAATACGACGATGAGAATCCAATGTCACGAGATAAAATTTTCAAAATAAATCAAATTTAAGGATTACAGTAAATCCCCGCATATAAGAACCTACAAAAATAAGAACCTAGAGGCTGTTTTTTCTAAATTATGCACCTTGTAATTAAGAACCTGTTTCAGTGTGATAAAATATAATAGGTCCTTATCCCAATGGCAAAAAAAAGTTTTCAATGGTCCTTATTCTCTCCCAGATTTTTAAAGATGAGGTAAATCACAATCGGTATAAAAATTTTCAGTTGTGCATTTTCAGCATTTTATACACTTTAACGGAAGAGAACTTTGAAATCATTTTGACTTTTTAACATAATTATATATAGCAAAATGTTGAAAAATGAAATAAAAGCATTAGAGTTCATAATTTTCATTTCCTGAGGACGTATGAGATCATCTCCAGATCCATCCACGGTCATAAGGCAGCCAGTGCGCTCAAATGTCTTCCTGTAAATATCTTTGTAATGTTGCATTGATAACATTGCCAAAAGGAAAAAAACAAATTTTAAATAAGGGATCCTTCGAATAAGAACCTTCATACCCTGAAATTAATCCAAGTACCTTTCCAATAAGCACCTACTTCAGCCTGAACCTCAAAAAAGTAGGTTCTTAAAGGCATTGAGTCATGGTAAATAGGCTTTCTCTATAGGGGGTCATTTGGTTTCGGCGTGATCGCTGCTGTTTCATGTGATATTGGCATCCGTTGTTGACAACTTGCTATTGATGGAAACTGTTATGTTAATCAGTACGAGGTGAGTTCATGTGACCAGTTCAAGGTCAACCAATAGCATCACAGTCATGGAAATCATGACTCAGCGGATTTTGGCACTTAGGGTCAACCCAGTCTATTTATCATGACTCAATGCCTTTAAATGCGGGGATTTACTGTATACTAATATTTCGCCCCGGCATACAGGGCTTCATCAGAGTAAATGAAACGAATGTATGCTTCCTGAAGTTTTTAAACCCGGTATTCTCACGGCAATTAAGAAAACTTTTTCAAGATTGACAAAGTTTGTCAGACTTCTTGTTCGCATTAGGCAGTTTTCTGAGATGTTGTATTGTTATCTAGCACGTTATCAGGTTGCCATTAAGAAATTGTACCTTTTTGAATTGTGACATGATATCAAATAGCACCCTGGGCTTTTTTATTGGTGTTAACATAATTCTGACATGTCCGTCGAGTCACCCGCTGGTTATCATAGATTTTCACGAGATTTTGATGTTCCATTGCTCTACGACGGAGCCTTTGACCAATTAGTCGAAACGTTACAATTTGTCAGATTTCAGATTTTGCTGTTCGCACTCTACCAATTAAACTACTTCCTGACAAACCCTTGCCGCCTTTGAAGATAGAACAATAAGGGATTAGCATTGTCAGGTTTCTAGATGCAGTGCGAATAGGGCCATATCATATTTGCAGTGCGAATAGGGCCTTACACATGTGCAGTCATGTGATGGCCTGTGGGTGTTGTTGAAAACACAAATTCCATGACCATAGGCGCCGGAAGCTTCGTGATGCGGCGGGGGCAGGAACTGCAGAAAGGGCACTTTGTCAGGGTTGCCATTTGGGATTATTCAATCCCAGATTTCACAAAACTGGGACTGTGGAAAAGCTGTTGGGATCAGAAATTGATATCTGGGAATCAAAGTAAAAATTGGGATTCACATCGACTGTTACACTGATTGAAAATTTGAAAGTTATCTGCTGTTGATCTGGTTCATCATACTTCATACACAATGCCCAAGTTTAAGTCTTCATACTGTGTATTTTGATGCAACTCAATTCTTATGTCAACTAACTCGACTATTTATGTCAAATTAAGCAACCGTAACATTGAATAATGCATAATTCATTGCCCAGGAAATATAGAAGGCAAAGCTGCAGAGGGATATCTATCCCTTTCTATAACCTATGCGAAGGAATCTACTTTTGAAAAATTTGGGATTGATTAAGGATTGAGTTTCAGAAACTTTGGGATTGAGGATCTGCCAGCACTTGACAACCCTGCTTGGGGTGTTGAAGTTTGCTGTTGAAACACATCGGGAATCGTCGTTTAGTTTAGTCAACGACAAAGCCTGGTTTTAGGTGATGGCCTTGCCAAGGGAGGCAGGGTCGGCGGTCTGTGGACGTAGCCCCCAGGGAAATTGTGGGTTGTTAGGCCCTAAAGGCTCTCAGAAATAAAATTGGGGCCGGCCTGCACAAGATTAGGGCAGGAGGGGCAGTGTTGGAGCCGAAGGCAAATCATTGAATTTTTCTATTAACATAATCGAGCATTCCTAGGTGGGAGGGGGGCGAGGGCGGGGTATCATAATAAAATATTAACTTGAATATGTGCCACCCATACAGCTGGGTTTTTACCATCAAAGATTCTAAACATAAAGAAAATGTTAACGAAATTGTCAATATATGAAAATGGTTATTAAATGGCCTTGTCACTCACTATTCACAATATTTGGTTTTATAAAAATCATGGCTGTTATAAATGGGCTGGTTGTAAAATTTTATTTGCCCGCCAAGTTTTTATACCGATTTATCCTCCTTATGTTCCTTGAGTACTTCTGAGGGTACACATCTTTTGTTTATCATTTATTATCTTTGCCGCTCTCTCTCTTGTGATCTTGTCACAGACAATCTTTTCATTCTCTGCATTTTTGTGCTGGTATTATCATCTTTCTGGTATTTTCTAATAGATATTAACATAACGAGAGTAGTCAACATATTCCAGGGCACTGCTTGCCCCCTCTGCCCCTGTTCGAAGACTGCCCCTCCAGCCCCCCTTGTGTAGGCGCCCCTGATTGCTGGGGAGAACAGAGTGAGTCTAATACCCAGGGTTAGTGCCCAGCAGATGTCAAGCACAGCACAAGTACAACCACTGATCTAAAAAAATTTTTTTAGATCAGTGAATACAACCGAATACTCCAGCCCCATCTTCAAGAAGAGGCTTGCCCTGATCAGGTCTTGTTGAAATGGAAAATTGAAACCAAATGTTTGAATCAAAGTCAAAGCTGAACAGAATAATGGAGAAAATACGAGTTACTAAGGTCACCTGGATATCTCCACGGGTTTTGCTGTATGTAGCTGGATTTCTGGTAACTCTAGTGTTCTAATATTGTCGATTGCTCTTTTTCTTCTTTGCTTTGATTTACGTTGTGTATGTGCTCCATGGGCAGGTGCAAAAACCACGTCTGGAAGCCAATGTCAATGTATCAATAGATGCTCGAAATCATAGTCAATGGTGTGATTCTATCCTATCCCCCAGCTAATAAAGTGTTCAGGGGATGTATATTGCAGCAGTCTCCAAAAAAAGACTTGGCGAGTGCCCTATGAAGCTGCAGCCCCAACTTGTCTCACCCTGCTAGAGTGGAAAGAATGTAAACATCACTCCAGATATTAGCCAGTAAATTACTGATCTGCATTGAAAGTTCTATGTTTCAATGCTAACACCAAAAAGCTGTATTATACAATGATTAATAGAAGCTATTGATCTACTTTTTTGCCAACAGTTTTTGTTTATTAGTCATATGCTGGCCCAAACCCATCCACCTTTATGCCAACGCATTATTCTTTCTTTGTTTTATACCAGTACACCATGGATATTAACAAGTCTACACTAGACGCTCTAGTGTAAGTGACATGAAAATTACAATCCACCCAGCGCTCCCTAGTTTTGTTTGCTTTTATGGTGCTTATAATACAGAAATCCAGTGGTGGTACCAGACATTAGGCTGTGGGCCTAGTTGGCAAACATTGCCTATGCATAGCTGTGAGCAACAACACATTATCAGCAGAAGCGTTTTGAGCTGTAAACAACCATTTCCATATATACATAGCCATAGTATAGTTTAGACAATTTCACTGATATTGACCTTCAGGTGCGAGCACAGGAAGTCCAGTGCTGTTGTGTGCCTATGCAAGTTTTGCAGCCTGGGCTATGGGTTGCAAAGTAAAAAATATTTATATCATGCCTGTTGTGATCAACAGAGATGCCAATTTTACCAAGAGAGAACCCCCATGATCAGCTTTTGGTTACCTAAAGGCAATTTCAAAATAATCACAACTTTGCTAAAGTACTTACCATCACCAAACAGTTTCTAAATGAGTTTGAATAAAATGTATTTTGATGAATTTGGGGCCCTCTGTGATGCCATAATGGCAATTATCAAAACAGATATGGGGTATTATAATTAGGGGATTACCTTGTTATAAAGCCACCTTTCCCTACCTCATGAAAGTAAAAACAGTCCACCATCACAGAAATTTTCTTTTTTGTGGACACTACAGGAGGAGGTAAATTTTTTATAAATTTCAGTGTCTTTAAATACATACATTTCAAAGTATTATTCTGTGAAATTCCCTCATTTTGTGAAAAATCTCAATTCTTCACCACTGATTGGCACATTCTGAAACCTTAAGTTTTCAGCAGATCCATTATTACAGCAAATATGAGTAAACAGGCTCAGTGCTAACTATTTGTGCATTCCTACATTCTGAAGAGGAGCAAAAAGTTACAAGCCTATGTAGGGGTTGTCAGACCCCCAATATTTCCAACCAACGATATACTCCCAGACTAAAGCATCTTTGTTGAAAATGGTCCTTTCTTTGGCTCTGGGACCAGGTGAGTGCATTATTGACAAGGGAAAATGTTGGTTCATTGAAAACCGATAATAACTTTCTTGGTATGCCCTTACATAGATAGAGATATGGTGCGGAATGACTCTCAGTGAAGTTATACTTATCTTGAAAAATGAAAAGGGCCAACAAAAGGGCAAATTTTGGTGTACCTGTGAATTTTGATTTGAAAGAAGCAGTCCCACTGGTCCTGACACCCTCAAAAATGATTTAATTTGCACCCCAGATTCTGAATTCTTCTGAATCTCCATGTACCTTGACATTGTCATCATCTCATCACTGTCGTCTTACTTCAAGTCATGACTTTCTCTTCCTCAATCTCCAACACAGCACCGATCTAATAATGTATCATGTTTCTTTTTTTAATGTGAGAAGATACAATGCAACAGTCTTTTTTCATTATCTACAAATCCAAACACTTTCTTTATGTTTCTACCTCTTTCCTTTGCATAACACCCAGGGATTCTTTTGTGCATTACATTCACACCAAAAGACACTTTAAAATTGTTGACAGTAAGCAGAGGGTTAGTGTATATGGAGCAAAATTGATTATTTGATTGTATTAAGGTCTAAATTTTATGTGACTTGTGCTGGTAGTGTAACTTTAAGCGGATCAACTATAGACAGGTTCAGTTAGATACATGACAATAAGTTTCAAAAGATGATATTTTCTTAACTACAGAAAACTCGTTGCTTGATGTTTTATGATCAACAAAATGTACTAAATCCAGGAACAAGGTTTTCCCTAGTGTCAAACAATCTTATTTATTATTGGCTTTCTGCTGTACAGTCTAATAGACCCTGTTTACATCCATTCTCTATATATTAATGCATATTATCTAGTGTGTAACAGATAGCATCTTTCCAAAATTATGCAACAAAGTTGATACAAAGACAAGGGTAGCTGAGACAGTATTGGTGTCAGTAGTGGTGCCAGGGAGGACTGAGGGGGCATGTCCCCTCGGTTCTAGGCAGGATCAATTTTGTATTTCGTCTAAATCCGATGAGCAAGTGTTAGAAGAGGGGTAATATTTTGGCAGTATACTTTTGTGATGTAATCCTATGATTTTCAAACTGCCTTTACATAGCCAAAAGTTAGTCATGGGCCTTCCCTTCAGGTAAGATTGATGTCCCTAAGTGGCAATGGCAGTAATGGCAGCAAGAAAGATTCTGATCGAGATTATTTTAAGGAACGAAGCTAATGATCGACTTTTGAGGACACCGTCTTACCAGTTTTGCTAACGGAATATATCTCGTCAAAGAATGAACATGTTTCAGAAGGCAGCTCTTCAAAATAATTAAGTGATGTCGCATTAGTCTCAACACACCATGAAGATGACAGACAATATATCAGAAATGTCCCATTCTCTCATCCTGCCTCTTTCATCAAGAAAAACATGATACAGTTCTACAAGATAATTTGATTATTTAAGGTGCTGATCAGCCGAAAGAGAGAGATGAAGTTCCCGAAGTTTAAATTTGGGGCAAAAAACAGGTCATTTAATTATACCTGGTATTATATACAACTTGGCAATGAAAAAATTCATCGAAATTGGCTATCATGTTTTCCCAAAGAAGATGCAGCCTTATATTTTTGGTGACAAAGACAAAGAAGTTACCTTTAGCAAAGTTGGTTGCCGCAACTGGAAAGATGCTCATGAAAAGTTTTATCAAGCAAGGAAAATCCCAGTCTCGCATTGATGCAACTATTGATTTCGTCAGTTATGGTAACCGAGCCTCAGTTGATAATCAGTTGTCTAAAGAAGCAGCAAATTTAGAAAGAAAGAGAAAGAAGCAGACAGAGAGGAGCAGAAACATAATGAAAAAACTTTTTGATATCAGGGCCTAGCATATAGAGCACAACGCGAGGACACTTCTTTGTCAGCCAGCAAGGAAAACTACAATGCAACTGCAGAGCTTTATTCGAAATATAACAAGACGATAGCAAGCCATATTTCAGACATTGAACGGAAAAATATGGAAAGAAAAGTTAACAAAAAGGGCGATGGGACTAAGATAGGAAACATTGTTACATTCGTGAGTGTAGAGTCCTAAAATAAAATAAAAGATATAGCTGGAAATGTTGTGTCAATGCTTTTAAAAGAGGTAAAAGCATCTGGTACTATCGCATTGCAATGGATTGTACAACTGACAGTTCCCACAAAGATCTGCTCTCCATTGTTATTGGCTATCTAAACGATAATCCGAACATTACAGAACGTTTGTTGTGTGTTGAAATTGCGATAGATTCATCAGCTGAAGGTTTATTTAAGAAACTCAAAGATTACTTTGAGAAGAAAAATATAAATTTTGATTATGCACTTGGCCAATTTTGAATTTTAAAACATTGACGGAATACCTATGTGAACTAAAATTGATGAAGAACAAACAAAAAAGTGAACAAACAAAAAAGTGAACAAACAAACAAAATCTCCTACTGGTAGAAGTTTATTTTTATACCAAATGTTCCTTGTTGTAAATTGCTTACTCGGAAATTTCCTTTGCTCCTTGTTTGCCCCCCCCCCAGTTTTTTCAAAAGTTTCTGTTAAAATTCAATGTTTTCTTCCAAAGCTGTTCAATCGTTTTCTGTCTCTGTTAGGGTTGCTCTCTTAATTTTGCTCAATGCGATCTTTATTGCATTTATTTTACAAGCCCCGATAAGCGTTTTGGTTTTGTAACCGAGGTGAACATGATTGAAATTTTGGCTCTTTTCTGTAGTTACCAAGAAAAATTAATTCTTGAAAATCATTTGAATTCTATATTTGTTGAAGATATACCTTCTTGGGGCGGGGTGTGCAGGGTAAGCCCAAACCAAGATTCTCCGCATCCTATTGAAAACCATTTTTTCTCTGGAACCCAGCGTAGGGAAATACCAATACCATCCCAGTATACCTTGACAATCTACCATTGATCATCAAAGTTCTATGATTTGAGATTCTGTGTAACAGAATTATTTGCTTAATCTCATAAGACATAACTACTATGGAAAAATTTTACCGATCGACTTTACAAAGCTATAAGCCTTTTATTTTTCGATCTTCTGTTGAAATTATAATGTTCAAGATGCATTATTGTTAAATAGATAAAATTCAGTGGAGTAACAGACCAAAGTAACTTTTAGTTGAAGAGCAAAGGGTCTGGAACCTTTAGGGGCCCCCAGCCACAATTTTCTTTATTTTTTCCAAGGGGACGCAGCTGCTCGTTACGCTACTAATAAAACTATTTGGCATAATGATAACAGCCTTGATAGAGCTCTACCGAGGACATACTTATCTAGAGAGCGCTAAAAATCGGTGCCTTGTAGCTAACTTTGAACCACCATGACACTAGTTCGCAAAGTAATGGCTAGCATTGGCCCCTATAACTGAAAGTTTTGCCCCTGGCTAGCCCCCCCCCAGGTTTTTAAGGCTAGATTCGCGACTGAAATTAAGCAAGTAGGTAAGCATTTTTTAGCTCTTAAAAGCTAATCTATTTACAACATATACCTGAAATTATGTTGAAAATTAATTAATATTTAAATCACAAATTAAAATACATAAACTCTTAAACTGAAATATCAGGGATAGCATTTCAAGTTTTGTTTCAAGTTTTCAACACCTTTTCTTCACTGGAATGCAATTTTTGCTCATAGAGTAAATTTATGATTATATATTCCATTCTACTTCATTCTACCTATTTTTAACTGCTAAAACTTGCCATGAAATGCTCAGGAAACTACGCCTGTGAATATGGTTTCAATTAAGGCTGTAAGAACGAGCCTAATCGTAAGCTCTGTCGTGCGTTGGTGTGACACTCCCTCTTGTGCCTAATTTCTGTGAAACAGTTGAAACGCCGTTGCAATAAGTTCTGTTAGGATTATCAGTGCTGGGTATAGAGACCTGCTATTGTTTAGTTAGTTGCTTTCCTGAGAAGATAAATAATGCTGCCTAGAGATAGAGAACTAAAGGAAAGACCAAACTGCTAATTGCTACCCAGGGTTTGGATAAAATCCTGCCAAATGTTTGTAGCCATTTACAAAAATTAAAGTGCTACAGCTGATACAGTACATTCGTGCAGAGGACATAAAAGAGTCGTGCTATTTTCTGATGTCAATATTTTCAGCGTTACAGAGTTATTATTTTCTGTCATTGTATGAAAAGAGCGAATATACAAGCTACAGTAAGATAAGAGAGCCTTTCTATCTACTCCACTCAAATACTTTTAAAAATGCAACTTTTATTGAAATTTTTCAGTATCATTCTCAACCATTAGAAGATATGTTCTAGGAATACCCTAGATACCAGAGCTTCGCATAGGGATTGTGAAGAAGAAGTGGCACGGAGAGACCTAAAGGAGGAAATAGAGCTCCTTCTTCCCATCTCTCCTCACCACTCTTCTCCTCCTCGTGTGTGATAAATTCATATCTTTTTATGCCGATTAGAAATGAATCATGCGACTCTAAGACACCATACTTATTAGGCTTATTGAGAAAGTTTTTAAATACTTCTCCGGAACAATTTTGATGTAAACTTTTGGCTTTATATTCAAGAATCGAATGCATTTCATATTTGTTATTTTACAGACTTAATTGAAATATATTTTTGGTGCTCATTAATTTTCAACCATTGCATTCTTTTGTTTGTAGTGATTATATTCTTTTTCTTTCATCATTAGAAATGCAAAAACTGCTGCTCAATGAAAAATTTTCTTGAGAAATGTGAACAATTTTTGGCGATACAAAATTTGAATTGCTTTGAATAAAGAAGTTCCATCAAAACGTTTTACCAAAAACGTTTGGTTTTTACAAAGCCATTATAGAGAAATTTGCTGTTTTTGTGGTTTAAATTGTTGAGTATTCTCACCTTTTAAAAGCTTTCATGTCTGTTCAGTTCTTATTCTCCACTTTGTTTTATTAACCTACACAGGATTTGTTTGCTGTGTCTCTTTTGGTACCGCTTCTTGCGCATGAAGTTAGAAAATATGGTGCTTCTCCAACAATGGTTGGTTTGTTCTTATCAATCTATGGAGCTCTCCAGTTACTAAGCAGTCCACTGATGGTATTGTATAAAGTTGCTTTTATTGACCTAAATTATTCAATGATCGTTGAATCTATTAAATCTGTGAAATCTTTGAAAAATATGAAATACATTGACCCTGTTAAATGCGATATGAAACCTATTTTTATACTCTTTTTTCTCTAGGTAGCACATAATTTCTTTGAGGCTGCCCCCAAGAAAATGATCATTTTTGCATCTTTCATTATCAAAACAGTTTTTTTTTGTTTTTTCTTTAGTATGCATACATTCTTTCAAAATTTTCCCCTAAAATCAAGCTGAAGAGTGCCAGATCATTCAAGATTTGAAATTTCGATTCTTTTGTTCAACAGGGGCAGGCAAGTGACCTGTTTGGGCGGAAGCGAGTTCTGTCATTTTGTTTGCTTGGAAGTGCTAGTGGATATTTTCTACTTGGCTTTTCGCATTCGTTGGTCTTCATGTTCCTTGCCAGGATCCCCACTGGTGAGTTTCGAAAGCTTTTACATCCATTTAATATGATGCTATTAAAATTGCTGTTTTACAGTCGGTCATACAGTGTTTCATATTGTATAGGCAGAGCTGTAAAGATTTGGTGTAAAGAAAGAACGGTTTAAGTCTCTAAGGATGGTCAATTGCACCATGTTAAGCTACAATGAACCTTTTATCGGTTCATTTAAGTGTTGCAGTATAAGTTTTAAATTGAGAAGAACCGTGTTAACATAACCTGATGTACTGGAACTCTTTATGATGCAAGAAAACGGTGAAAAGGTTGCGAACAGGTCTCAAAGCTTTTAATCTAAGCTCAGAGAGGTATTAATACCGGATGATGAATCAATTATGAAAAATTCATAGTCAGAGATGGAGCATGCTGTACTCTGAGGTCGGGGATTAACGATCGGAGGCTGAAATAGAATAGGGACTGTCATGGTCAAATAAAAATGTTGATAAAAAGTGGGTTTTTTACCGAAGGACGGCCTTTTTAATTATAATTTTTTATTATCATTGTTTGACACTTTTTTGGTAAATAAATTTGCTTAGTGTAACACAATTTTCAGTTGAAATGTTTTTGCCAGTCAAGTCTATATTTTGCTAGTCCACAAGCTTCTATTAATTCGATTTTATAAATGTCCCGTAGGATTGATTTTATTTTTGAGAGCACCGTTAGTTTTGGACGGCCTCTTGATCCTGTATATTTTTCATCCTCGTGTCCTATGGGTAGCGTTTTTATTATAATGTTTGCAAGAGCACTTTGAATTTCAATCGAAGGTTTTTGTTGATGAAATAAGGAGGTTGAAATAAGGTGTGGGAGTTTTCAATAGTCCTGAAGAAAATGAACGGGGACTGGGCAGTTCATTTTAGTTTATCGAGTTGTTGGAGAGCACGAGTAAAGGAAAAGAAAAGGCTTCATTTGTGCATAAAAACAGTAAATCGAAATGAATTTATTTTACCAAACGTTCCTTGCGGAAGATGCACGGGTAACATAACGTCAAAACACATAAAGAACACCAGACTGGTGTCATTATCAAGGAGTCTATCTTAGACTGATCAAACCTGTCCTTTTCCGATTTTCAACATTGGTTTTTGAAGTAGAAGTAGAGTGCATGAAACTAGAACTTTCTGTCTTGATTCAACGCTCTACGGGAGTGTCTTCAATGTGTGTCGGGACGTAAAAAGTAACGAAGAAAGTAACGGGAGAGGACAAAAAATGTTTATCCTTTCTAAGACTTCATTATAGTTTTAAGAACTGCACAAGTCTCCTTAGGACACCTAATGTTGCAATAACTAATAGTTTATTTACTCTGACAAACCCTGTATGCTGGGATACAATTTCGTTACTTTAATTTGATACATTTTTGTCATACAAAATCGTTTGCCGCTTTATTGGACTTGTTCACCATCGATATAAGTCATTGCGCATTTTATTGACATTATGCACGAAATGCCCGAAACGAAACCAAATGAAATAACTTTTGTGTGTTAATGATAACAAAGTTTAGTGACTGTGTTTATCATTCCTTTGGCCTCTTAGCCAAAACTCTTAATGAAAACATTGCTAAAACCATTTTGTAGAGTTTTGCTTTTAGAGTAGTGAGTTCGGTTGTAAATATGTGGTGCTCCTAAAGTATGATTTCCAGTGCCATTGCTATTTATTGTCTTGAATTTTTTTTCTATACCTTTCAGGTTTTTATAGATATATTCTTTAATAAAATTCTCTCGTTTGTAACTTAGATTTAATTTCTTATAGTATCTTGTATTTAGGTTTCGGTTGGCTTAAAGTAGCACGTGCGGTTGCAATAAGAGCCAACCTTAAATAAATAAAGAAAAAAAGAGAGAGAAAAAAATTTTCTACCGAACAGCATTTCATTTTTTCAAGACCTACTAACTCTTTTTTTAAGGTCTATTGAAGCATAGTCAAGCCATAATCAAGGCCTATGTTGCTGATGTGACCCCGCCCACCCAGCGTCCAGCAGCCCTTGGTACATTAAATGCCATTTGCAGTTCAGGGTTCATCATTGGTCCTGTAATAGGTGGCCATATTGCAATGAGCCAGTTTGGGTTTCAAAAAGTAGCAACTATCACAGGTTTGATTTTTTTCTGCAACTCCATATTTGTGTTATTTTTTGTTCCTGATACGGAGGTTGAATTGTCCTCTTCAGACTGCTCTTCTAATAATGAAAAGGTTGACGGTTGCGATGGAGGTCAAGGTAACGACAATAAACCTAGCCTCAACAAAACTGAAGCCGTCGGTGCTGTCGATGCAAAGAAGAATGAGTCGAATACAGTATTGCAGTCCGCTTCGGAATTTGTAACAGCTATAAGGCAAGTTCCATGGGCGAGTGTTGCCGATATTTTTGTTGTGCGATTTCTCTCAAGTTTGTCGATGATTATTTTCCGAAGCAGCTTTAATTTGATTTTAGAGTATCGGCATTCGACTTCACCGAAAACGAATGGCTATATTATGTCGTACAACGCTATCTTGGGAGTAGTGAGTGGAATGAGCGTTGGCTGGATAGCAAAGTTTTTCCGTTCCCCCGAGTCAATGCATCGTTTTTTTTCGGTCACGCTTGTCTTTGCGTTAACGTCGATATCTTTTGCTCCGAACATCGTTTACATCATTATTGCCTTGATTCCCTTATGTATATCGACTTCAATTTTGAGAGTTACCAGTGCAACTCTGATGTACAAGAAAGGCGGGGAGGCGGAAAAGGGCCTACTTACTGGTTTGAGTGACTCATTCATGTCAATGGCGCGTATGATAGGACCCACTGTTGGTGGGATTGCACAGGACATTAACATTTACGGGCCTGGTATTGTTAGCTCGTTTCTTGCAGGCTTCGGGACTCTCCTTGCGTTTGTATTTGATCTGGGAAAAGATAATGCATTATCTAAGAAGAAGACATCATAATTTTTAATATTTGCAACTTTAGCTTTAGATACTATACTGGGATAATTTGATTTGTAATTATATAATGGATCTGTATAGCAAAATTCGAGTAAATATCTATTTAAATTTTAATATGCAAGTTGATGTGTTGCTGTTTTGTATATACATCTGAACTTCACAAAACCATGACCTCTTTAATGGGAATTTTATCATAATTCAGTATTACACTAGTTGAATTTTCTGAACAGTTTTATCGTAGAGACCATTTTGAAAATTAAGAAGATTATTGCTATAGATTGACGTTTTCAGGATAACTGATAGTTAATCTAAGTTAATCTAAAAAGAGTTATTCTATTTACCAAACCGATGTTCGTATATCAGCAGTTATTTTAATGGAAATGCATTTATTTGTATATTAGTAGAATCACTGGTTTTTCAAATATCTGTCCTTGTGTAGGTCACTTCAAATTTTTCACATATTGGTCTCTGTTGTATTTGATACTATTACTTCAAGTGTCTGATAATTCGACCGCCTGATAGAACAAATTTTACCAAGCATGAAAGTTTTTTCCTTCGTGATTGCTCTTACTTTGGGAAACACTTGATGATTAAAACTTTCGATAATTCGAATAAATGTTGCTTTTACGTGAAGGTTTGCATTATCAGGCATCAGCTGTGAAGTACGTTTATTATTAGTTTAAGGTTTCTTTGTTTGTTTGTTTTAGTTTGTTGGTAATTATGAACGATGTATTTCATCAGTATTCTAGGCAGAGGACTCAGTTCACTGCCATACGATGAACAAATTTCGTTCAATGCAATGGGATTAATATCGTCTTCTTCTTCTTCTTCTCCTTTTTCTTCTTCTTCTTCTTCTTCTTCTTCTTCATCTTCTTCTTCTTATTTTTCATCTTTTTCTTATTCTTCGTCTTTTTTGTATTTTACCTGCTTCTTTGTATCTTCTCCCTTTTGTTTCTTCTTCTCTTAATTTTCTCCTTTTCGTTTTGTCTATTTCTCTTTCTCCTTGTTGGTAGAGAATGTTACACGGTTTTCACGTTTTCTGGTCTAACAAAGAAGTTACTTGTGTTCTTCAGAGCCAGGCTTTGCCTAGCTTTTTGGTTGCTCGCGAACTTTTTGATATCTTTAAAGAAAAGGTCGTCATGTCGCCTTTGCATTAAACGAAGAACTCTTTTAGTTTTTGTGTTCATATTCTATTATTGGACTAGCCCTGCTTCTTGTGACAAAAAACAGGTTTGAATTAGAGCATCAATGCATTAATTTGAATTATACACAGACGAGCTTTTTGTTTATGACTTCCCCGCTCACGATGGAATTTTGTGTAATGCTGCCTAAGGACATAATGAGAATCTGACGGAAAATTCAACAAAAAAATGGCTGTTCCTCTCTCGTGGAAGAAGAAGCGATAACTTGCTGTTCTAGGAAAAAACCTTGCTGAAGTTACATGTAATAAATATTAGGAAAGACCCGAAAAATGTGAGAAGCACACTTGATCACGTACATACATACATGACATCAGAAACTGTTTTGTGTATTGGCAGACATGCACAGCAGTAACATTTGTTCTGTTCTCAACCGCCAACCAACAGTTTCACAGTCTTTAAATTGCAAGCCAGCGATTCAAGGAAGGAAGCTGTTGGTGTGCGGCTCCCTACTGTATGTCTATGGCTATTGTTCGACACCACACCTGGAGCGTAATTATTGATAAGTAAGTTTGGGTGCCTTCTTGTCGTTGTGATTTTCGCGCACTGAGCTCTAAAAACTGATAATTCCCTATTTAATTAAGGCCCTAGGCTTCAATTTTCTGTTTTAGCATCCTGTTCTCTTGACAAGAACTCAATTTCTTTTAACGCACTGTATCCGATCACTGACGTACCCACTCATTGCTTATTACGGTTTCCATAAGCTATTTAAGCTGTTTGCAAACTAAGAATCTTTCTCGTCAGTTTATCAGTGTTATTGTTGCTGCTGTTGTTGTTGTTGTTGTTGCTGTTGTTTTCTAAAGTATGTGGATGATAGATCAGTAGCAGAGGGTTTGGTAGATATCGAATATGCAGTGCATAGTGTAGTTTTCACTAAATAATATTTTAGACATCGAATTTTGCTGTAGTTAAGACAGAATAATATTTTAGACATCCAATATGCAGAACATAGTGTAGTTTGCACCGAATAATAAAAGACATCGAATACGCAGTAATTGGTGTTATTACTCTGAATAATATTTAATTGTATTGCAAACGAAATGACAACCACGTTTCAGCAGCGATATGCATGGATGAAGCCTTCATCATCAAGGTATATAGATTTATAAGCAACAGATAGTGAAATGGGCCTACTTTTGCGTATCATAACGAAAACCTATCATTTGCACGACTACGTTTCTTCGACATACAAATTGAACCTAGTTTGAGTGACAGGGAGACCTAATTGCACAAATCATACAGATTCATCCTTACTAATTGTATTCATCCTATTAACCCGCCATCTTGCTGGCACTCTAACTGTACGATCTGCAGGTGGTTTGACTCAAGTGGTCTTTGGCTTTCCGCGTTCTCAGGTTAGAGTGACTCTATTATGAAAATGCACAGCTGCGGGTCTAGAAAGCTTGGACCGCAAACGGATTTTCGCCATTTCAATTTAAACCTCCAAAAAATCACAAAAATTAAATGTCAAGCAATTGAATGCCTACATTTAGTCATTGTTCGACGTTCATAATCTGAGAAGTGTTGATCGAAAAGTACCTTATTATGCTCTGTGTCTGCTTTTACGCACAATTTTCAAATTTTGCCCTGCCAAAAGCTTTTTTGAATGTAATTTTGATATATTTGGATTGCCAAAGCCCAAAATTTGGTCTCTTTGTATGGAGAAGAAACAATTTGGTTCGTGTTTTATCCACCATTGAAATGTAAACTGACATTGAAATGTCAGTTTTTACTTTGCAGCTCAAATTCTATGAACAGAATTATAAATGTTATAAGTTCGAACACCATTTGAGCACTCGAAAAAACTCGTTTCAAAAAACTAGTTTTTATTGTGTGGTTGTCATTCAAAATGATAAATCCAATTTTCATCTTTCGTGCTTTTCATAGTTTTTCGTTAAATCTCAACTGACAAAGGAAACTGATGATTTTTGATTTTGTAGAAATAATCTGTAAATTTGATTTATCTTTGTATGATTGCAATTTGCTCTAAACCTTAGCTTAACTTAACTTAGCTTAACTTCCTTTAACTTAGCTTAACTTAGCTTAACCTAGGTTAACTTAACTCAGCTCAACTAACTTAACTAACCTAACTCAACTTAACTTTACTTAGCTTAACTTAACTTAACTTAACTCAACTTAACTTAACTTAACTTAGCTTAACTTAACTTAGCTTAACTTAGCTTTACTTAGCTTCACTTAACTTAGCTTAACTTAGCTTAACTTAACTAAGCTTAACTTATCTAGAACACTTTTTAGTTTATTGCTTGTTTTAATTGTTAAACAAGAAAAATTAAATCGGGGCATTGACATTCTACTCGACTTTCTTTTTTCTAGAAAGTCGGTTTTTCATAGCAATATTCAATAACCTTTCTAACTTTTCTGAAATCTCTCTTTGTCTTTTACAAACTATCGACGTCTTATACTTGATTTAGTTGAAAATTTTCAAAAAATTTCGCAAAAGTCCAATCTCTTGCATAATTTTGCTCACTTGAATCCCCAATATTGGTATCAATATATTATATAATTTCTAATTAAGACGAATGAATAAATTAACAAAATTCTTTCCACATTCTTAGACCTATTGTACTGACGTTAAATTCTATTCATTGCAGTGGATTTTTTCATTAAGTTTCGATTCAATGTTATCCTTCCATGGAGGACGAAATTTCAACCGAAGTCCACGAAAAGCATTACCCCCTACGTTTGTCCGACTCTATGAAAACCCTTTCCAACGTTTTACAGAAACTACCATCTTTCGCTACTTCGCACAAAGTTATTTTTTAAACAATGCCTCTATCTCTCTGTTATCAACATTTGACATGTTACAATGGAACCTTTATTGTGGCACTAAGACCTCCTCTGTTCTTCCAGGGAGGGTTCTAATATGTTTTTTCTGCGTATTTACAGGGTTTTTCTGTGGTTTCATCTCTTGGAATGTCCGGAAACAAAGTATAGGGCCGTACCTTTTCCCGCATCAACTCTTGTGGCTATGTCGTTATTTCTAACCAGATTTCAAGCAACAGTGTAGCCAACAAAAGGATATTATCAGGAATAATTTCTGGATTAGCATCTTATTGATTTAGTTCAACGAAATTTAAAGCAACATATCTTTAGAAAATAAAAAAATAAATAACCTTTTTATAACGAGAGCTTGGCTGTTTTGTAAATACAAGTTACAAATCTATTGTAGACAGAAATAACCCCTAGTTAAATATATCAGCTGTTAAAAATACTTTTTTATACGTTTTGTTGCCTTTGTTTTTGCCGTTGTATTCGTATAATTTACTGCAAGTCAGATAAAACAGAGGTACTCTGGTCTCCAAGACAAAATCAAGAAAAAGAATTCTAGAATTTTGCGTTTTGTATGTATCTTGCTTTTCAAAGCTAACCTACAAGGCTAGTATTTTTATGGATCGTGTGTTGGTTAGATCATTAGTAAGTTTCGCAATCAAATTTCCACCATTAATATGAATTAAGCCTTTTGTTTGGTCAGGTATACTGTTTGCCTAGTAATGGTAAAACCTTAGATTTTAACAATAATAATGAGAATAGTTATTGATTGGTTATTTACAGCTAGTATAATAGATAGCTAAAATTCAGGTATACTTATGAACAAATCTTTTTTAAACTTTTCATTTATTCTGTTAAAAACGTTTAAATCTTAGTTCAGGAAATAGGCATTGCATGATAGTGCCAAGGCCCCCGGCCCCCTCCCCGGTATCCAAGTCCTTGTAAAGACACCTCCATCAGTTTTGGTTGAAAAAATTACCCATAACGAAAGAAGCGATTTGCGGGACCTTCCCCAAGTAGAGGACCATTTCTAAGGCATCATAAACATCTCTTTTGTACATAGAATACAGGAAAAATACATTAAGCCTGGCATTTTCTATGGCAAATAATTTCTGTTCTTATGCCGTTTGTATCACCGTTCATTCAACATCATTTACACATGCACTGGAGCATCTCCTGAACTGAGGGGTGAATCAATATATTTTTTTTATTAAAAAAGTATCTAGGCCAAGATGGCCTCTAACCTAATTAAAACATAAAAATAACGATAAAAGTTAATAGAATTACTGCTAGTATAATACTTATATAGAAGCCTCGTACGCCTTAGGTTGGAATTGTGTGAACATATGAAAAGACGACAACGATAGCCTCTCAAGAATCAGGAATGATGTAATACTAACCCCAGGCGATCACAGTGGGCGATACTACAGAAGTGTGGGCTGTGTGGTTCTATAACTTCATAGTGATATCAGGCCACGCCCGATGTTTGTAGCGTTGTTGTGAATGTGGGTTTTTTGGGTATAGAATACATGCTATATATAAGTATATATGTAGAAGTGATATTATATAGTTATTTTTGATACATGTAGGTTTTTTACATTTTTTCATACGAACCAGTAAATTTAAGTTCAGGCTGATTGTTCTTAATTTTTTCGAAAATCTGAGGCTGGATTGTTCTTAATTTGTTCTTAATCTAATAGGATGTAAGTAGTGCGAGTGCTAGCTTTTTCGCTCTAGGGAGGTGTTCAGGCCTCATTTGTCAACAAAGTGAGTGAGACAACCTTCAGTTGCTGACAAATTTGAATATTCACCGAAAAAGCACCCACACATCGCTAAAAATCCTCGATTTTGAGAAAAAACGTTGTTCAAAATTGCATTTTGCAGAAGCTCAGCCTCAGCTTGTTCTTAATTTGTTCTTTAACTTTTGACCAATTTTGAGGCTCGTGTTCTTATAAAATTGTTCTTAAAAAATATACCATGGTTGCTTGGTGGTGATAAACTCGTAGTGAAATACACATATGCATTGAAACAAAGACAGAGAAATAATTATAGAAGATTACAAATTAGGTAACAACTGAAAAGAAATATAATTTTTTCTTCCTGAACAAGTTAGAACTGTGATTAGGTCATACTACCTAAAATCTTTTCCATTAAATTGATTCCAGTCAATTTAAATGCATAATTAGGCCATTATACAATCATCTAACGTTCGACTATTTGATTTATTCTACGAAATTTCGTCATTAAATTTCGGAAAATTTGAATACTTTTAATGAGTTTCATTTATCTACAAGTTCGCTACAGTAATTATCCTCGTAATTTCTGTTAATTACATTTCCATTGACAAGACTAGGCTAATAATCGATTCGTGAAAATTCCTCTCAGCTGTTGGTGTGTTTTATGAGTTCGGTCATGCATTAATAGTGTCTGTTTCCATGGTGAAACTGCAGCTTAGCGGATGCAACCTTGGCTATCCCAGTCTTTTATTTGCTTCTGAAAGCTACATGGTATTCTTTTGTTTATCATTGGTAAATTTATTGTGGTTATAAAACTAAGGCAGTGATAATTACTACTGTTAGAATTTTCTTAATTTTGAAATTTTCAATTTGCATGCGAGATGCGTAGTGTGTTGCGCGATGAATTTCTGTAGAGCTGTTCAAATAAAAATTACAGTTATTAGAATTCAGATCGGACTTTTCTTGGCATAAAGGATTACGTCAAGCCTATCTGTAATTAAAGTAAGGTTTTTAGATCCAAAGACATTGCCAATATTAATGTGTGTATTAATAAAATTATGAAATTGTACATCGTCTTTCGAGTAACTTTCTTGCTTCCGTGAAATCTTTATTAATGAACACCTCCCAATCAAGAACACCTTACTTAATCAGATAGAAAAGCATGTCCCAAAACAGTTGTTCTCTTCACGACACGCTTATATCTCTTAAAAAGAGAGTGAAACTGCAATATATGGACTCCTACCAATATATGGACTCCTACCAATATATGGATTCCTGCATAGTATTTACAAACGATATAACCTATAACATGTTCAGAAAATGATTCATTGTTAATGTGCATCTCGCTATTTGTGAATGGTTTTTGCGGGAAGATGACGCCACGGGGTTGCCTAGGTTGTGTTTATCCTTCCCTTTCCAACATTTAATCAATTAATACCCATCGAAATAACTCGAGGGAACTGGCGGACATCTGGAGGCAAGGGGGATTGCCCCCCCCCCCAGATATTTTGGAGGACTATGACTTTTTTCTAAAACAATGGGAAAATCTGACGTCATTTTATAAAAATAGGCTCCACCCCCCCCCCTAATATTTGACCAATTGTCCGCCCCTGCTGGAGTGTAAAAGAACAGCATGGGGTCCATTTGTCAGTGATGTGTATGTAGAGAAAATAACATGATTTTCCAGCACTATAGAGGGTGTGTGTTCTTGATATCTACCATCAGCAGCAGTGTCTCAACACTCCATGCTCTTGGATTAGCTTCCTCTTGCAACAAACTCTTTTTTGGCAAATCTTACATTTTATTATCGATAATTATCGTAGAACAGTCAACATAATATGAATTGTCATTTTCTTGGTGTGAGCCTTTTTCAGTATAGCAAACCTGTCTATGGTACTGAAACAGAGCTAAGAAATACACTTTCGAGAAAACCTTCTTAAGCTCGTTATAAATTCATCGTTAGTAAGTGGATAATGCCAAGAACTCCACGCCTTCCATAACGTTCCTGGATAACATTTCAGAATCGTCATCCAGTGCAAAGCCATTTGAAAATTTACTATATGTAAACTACATTGGATTGATTATGATTTTAAGCGTTTTGTGGCTGGACTATTCTGCCAATGCAAAAATTGAATGACAATGACATTCTAAAAGGTTTATTGTTTGTCTTCAAAAAAGCTTTTTTTATTTTGCATGCGTAGTATGCAAAAGTCCTGAAGAGGGGCAGCTTCGGTTTTTTCTTTGATTTCTGTACTTTTTGAGTTCCTACTTGTAATTTTTATTTTACACTACTAGCCATCGACGTTTGTGTTGAACTTCCACAATGCACACATTTGAAAGCATACACCTATTAGAAATTAATATGATTATTCAGTAATGCATTAAGGTTAAGTCTTTAAAATGTGTCTTGTACGACCTCAGGACTCTTAACGGCTTTTTCTGCTTCATTTGGATCACCCAGAATACGTACTTTTGACGTCGTTACCATTATCACTATAAACGTCTGCCATGAATAACTTTTAATTGAATTGAATTAACGTGAATGAATTGAATACTTGATCATTGAGTTGCCTTTTCAAGGGCCTCCGAATGTTGCTGTATTTCTGGACATGAACAACAGCAGCAACATCAACAGCTTACTTTATTTGCTGACATGAATTTTTACATTGCCATTGTAACATCAGGCACCGCGGAGCAGGGGGGGGGGCGGGGGGGATTTAGCCCCCCCCCCACTTTTCTCAACGCTCTGCGGTGCCTGAACATATCATATATCCTCTTTGAATGGAAATCAGAAAGAACTATATAAGAATGTTGGCTTGTCAGAGTGTTGGAAATAATTGATACCAAGAAAAGACATTGGTCATAAGTGATAAGAAGAAAGAGTCATGAAAAATCAATATACGTGTAGTGTTTTTCGTGTGTATGAATATAATGAGGTCATTTTCGTGAAATGACATCAAAGCGAATCTTTTCATAATTTTATGGGAATCTCGAGGTTTTTTTATTAAAGATGCACAGATATGAGTCAGTTCTTCACAATATTTGCCAATAAATCGACCGTCATTTGTTAAGATATTCGTCATTTGTCAATGATTGTTTTTCATTATTATTATATTATCTTAAGTTGTTGTATCTTTTCCTTTTAGTACTTTAATTTGTCATGGGTTCTTGAAAAAAATTATCATTCACTTCAACATTAAAATCCTCATAGCTAAATACATAACAAGGAAGAGATGTTATTATTTATAAGAAAAAATTGACGGTTAGTGATAGGACCGTACGAAAAGAGGCGGTCAGCTTAGCATTGTCCTTAATCTGAGAAAGTTCCAAATATGACCAGAAGAAAAACGTCACCACAAGGTTTTAGCCAGGGGTGCCATGGAGAGAGCTCGAGGGCTCTGCCATTTTTGTTGAAATTCAGAGAAATATCAGGGGAGCTCAGCCACTCTCAACAAGCGACCACATGTTTGGTTAGGCCAAATCCTTGTTGGAAATCCTTTTATTATACTATAGATTCTTACTATAGTGATATGGGCAATTTACTATCAGTCTTTTCGAGTCGCTTAATAGTTTGAATTATACACAACATAGAACCTGTAGCACAAATGCTAGTATATTGGGTGTGGTTATGAATGCGGTTATGTGTGCGGCTTCTAGATATTGCTTAAAGGAAAGGCCCTTCCTAATTTTCAGGACGGCACCCCTGGTTTAAATATAGGCTTCGTGTTATTTATTATTAAGCTTTGAACCGTTTCAGTTTTGCTGATTCATCACCATTGATGTGAAATATCGGTGAATGCCATCGGCGGATTTCATCGCTAATTGGCTTTTTCCAACTTGCTATTCGCATTTCTTTGCCGTAGTGTCTTTAAAAATTCGGCTAATTTTGATTAGTAACCATGCTTAATGACACCGGCGCATGTTGGAATGGCTCTAGCCACTTGTAACGCTTCCGTTAAAATATCATAGGCTTTCCTTTGACATTGGAGTCGCCACTTTGCCACGGAGCAAAAGTTGCGCAGTGACGTCACTGGGCCCTATGTCTAGCCGTTTCTGATTCAGACGAAAATGAAAAACTGGTGCCCGAAATGAAAGCCGGGTTCAGAACCTAATTAGATTAAACAGACACGTGGAAACCGAATTTCTGGCAACGCCGAAACATTTAACCAGGTGTTACTTTAATTGGAAGCTACTGGTTGAGATTTGAAGTTAATTTGTGGAAAGGCCTCAAGACCTGTCACGGTACACCGCCTCAATAGACTCTCTAATTATGTCAAGTATATGAAACTAGTTATCTAATTGGCCTCAAATGGAGACATAAACTTTCCGGAAAATTAGAAAACTTTGTCGCAACTTATTGTTTCTCTATAAAATTAAATAATGATACCTAGTGTTTCTACTCCAGTTCTATCATCCACTCCTATATTCAGCTTAAAAAGAATCGGTTCCGGGGTGGGCTTGTTATTCGGGCAAAAAGTATTTTTATATCTTACATTCCCAACTAGGCTGTTTGATTTCGCAAATTGTACTGTTTTTTATTGGGTCTCTAAATCAAATTCACTTTTTTATACGTTCTCTAAAATAAGTACCCGAGCATCACTAATTGAAGTATGCTATTGTAAACCCTCTTCCCAATACCTTACCATCCTATGAAAAGCTTTGAAAGGGCTGAACTCTAAAAACTATTTCCAAAAAAGCCACTGTTGTGAAAAATATTTCTGTACTAATCTTTGCAGATGATTTGGTCATGGATGTTTTAGATATGACGTGCAGTGTTGGTCACATGTCAAGCTCATGTTCTAAAAGTTGATCTAAAGATCGCAGAAATATCTGATTTGCCTTCAACTCTGAACAGGAACGTAGTGCTAGGTTGTCTGAAATGCAATTATGCCCCCTAAAAACTGGTATAATAAGTTGTTAAATTCCTTTTTAATATAATAATAAAAGATTTGACTGAAAACCACTAAAGTCTCTACTTGATGAAAAGTCAATATTGAACCCTTTTTTCTTCAAACTTTTTAACGATTTTAAAATTTTCAATAGCCAAGAAATACCTAATACCAAAAAATTTGCTCTATTTGCTATTGTCTTTGAGATATATTTTCTTGCGATATTTATAGCTAGCCCCTATTTCTTTTATTTTGATGTGTCGGATAGTCCGTTTTGGCTGTAGTCGGATACTTCAGTTCTCTTTCTTCTTATCATTTTTCTTCCTCTTCAGGCCCATCACTCACTGCGTCGTAGAAATCTCGGATTTATAGCTGGGTTTCAAATGACACCATAAATTCTCTTGTAGTTAGTTTCATAACTTTAAAAAGAGATATAAAGAGACCTTGGGCGACCTGAAGCGAACTGAAATGTCCGCGCTATCAAATTGCAAAGCTATCTTTGCCATGTCATCTTGTAGTTGGATTTTGTGTTCAGCAACCAATCGGCGGGTCTCCAGTCACTGCTCTTGATGCCAACAGAACAATAGGCTTTTCATGTCTAGTGTCCATTCTTAGATTATTTGAGCTTTGGAATTAAACTGAAAGAGTTCTCCTTTCTACTTTGGATTTTGGATGATTTCATTAAGCACCTTTTGTAGACCGAACAGTTAATCTATCATTACAGGGCTGGGTGAAACTGGAATAAGCTGTAATCGCTTCTCATCTTAACGAATCCACCAACCATATGACAACTTTGTGGCCAGTTATTAATGCTGTAATCAGATCTCGTTTTTGAATAAAGATATCTTCTCTGAATCGCTAAGATCATTGCATATTTGATACAAACTACCAAACCAATGGTCTTGTGCGCCCGTATTTTTTCCTTTGCATATATTCACATGCACCTTAAAGCTTCTTTGCATATTTTAATAAATTACACCTAACCTTCAGTGATTTGCAGAACATGAAGCTCCGTCAAATTTAGATATGATGGAGTAGCAACATCAGTGCTAATTTATGTTAATTCTATGTATTTTATGCTGATTTATGTTGATCATTTGATGCAAGGAAGAAAGTTAAAAAACTTAAAGCAATGTGCCACAATTTATCTTCAACTGTATGAAAGGCTTGTTTGCTTTGCCCACCGCCAATAACTCCATTCATGAAGCACTTTGTGCTACGGTCAAAGATGCTTCTGGATCCTTGCTAGAACCTATGTTCTCTTTGGTTTCGAAATGCTGGTTTTACGTCATTTTGTGCTCCTTGACCGCGGCCATATCACACAGACGATAAAGAATGCAGCCACACGAATAGATATCAGGCTTCTTAGATTATCGAAATGGTTTCACTTTTCAGTTTAATTACGTCACCAGCCCAGTTCCTTTGGAACATGAGACAGTGCGCTGTCCAAACAAACCAGCCCCTTAGATTTCTTTATACCGTATTGCTTCCATTTTTGTCGAATATCTCCCTCACAATCAAATACAAACAGTACATAATTCAGCTGAACTAATATGGTTTAGGCGTAGTCTTAGCACACTTTGTATCGAAATGCATTCCTATACGTAAGACAACGAAAAGACAGATCTATAGGGAAATAGCTGTTTGTTCGCTCGTAAGCCCTATGTGAAGAAATATAGGTAGTTACCCTTCTTTTGCTTTGGAATGTTGCGACACACTTAGCTACTTGAAAATGTTTAAACTTCATTTTGGCATGTGAGGCATTTTTAAACATTGAGCTCTATACAGCTTTTAATTTTGAAGAGAGGGAAGTGGTGTTGGGTTGAGGGTTGCCAGTAGCTTTGCTGGCTGGGACTTCTTATAAGTTTGTAAAACCCTCAAAAACGTGAGAATGGTGCTAGTGCCTGCTTTATGACCAACCTCTCACTGCTCATAAGAATCTTTCCATTAAGATATATCGCTCATGGATAAAAATCATGCCTATTCTACGCTATAGATCTCCTTCAGGGCACGGTCTCTGTACTGCTCTTATGGAATATAAGATTTTAGGACAGTGGCTTTGATAGTAAACACTGTACATATCTCTAAACCCCACCCGAGTAGAGTTTCTCACAGTTTCTGGATAGATCTGCAGCCATGGAATCTATTGTGTAGCAGTTGTTTTGTGGGAGGTGCACGCCCTCCATGGTTGAATAACAGGCATTTAAACTTGCTGCAAGAGCTGAAAAATATGGTGATATCTTGCTCCGATTTGAATAGAGCTTAAGATAAAATAAGGTTGCTGAAACAAAGACTATTCCAAACATTTTCTCCTCAACTACAATGAAAATGTAAAGAAAAAGAAAAACATTTGTAGAACGTGTCATTTTTTAGATGTGGCTTTAATTTTTTAGATGTTTTTTTGGAAATGTCATTGTATCTTTCGATTATTATATTTGGAAATTTAAAAAAAACTATTGATTGATGCACTGGCCATTATTTTTCTTGAGTTTTCACATTGGGCTTTTATTTCCTTCTAAAAATAAATAATAATGAATGACAATGCTATAACAATAATGACGAATTGTTTCCTTTGCGGGTTGTTCTAGAGCAGCGTGTTATATTTATTTAAATTAGCTTATGAGTGTTCTTCTGGCTGATAAAACAAATCGATTTCCACCACCCAATGCACTAAGCTTTCTTTTAGTATCACGGCAGCAATTAACAATGCTGAAATCGTTACAAGAAAATTACTGATCACTTTCATGAGGTAATTTTGCGTACCTCTATGCTCTATATAACTGCTGAATCAAGTCCCTCTCACAGTTCAAAACCATCTCGGCCCTTGAATGATAAAGCTACGGTTATACTGGCTTAGCCTTTTTGGTTATATCCACTAATGATTTTTTATTCGCTAGCTCTACCTTGTCCTTTAGCCTTTCACTGATAAAAAAATACACAAGCAGAAACAGTACTTTATCATTATATAATAACAGAAACATGATTATCTGTCAGATTGGCACAGTAATGGATGACTTGGTAAAATGTCTCGCTGAGTTTGGTAGATAATTGTTTAACTTTCAATAGACTGCCATCTTAAATATATCGATGGTTGTTCTCCCAATCACCGAGCGCGCTCGACACAAAGCTTGATTTCTTGAACTTTACCAATTTTGTCAGGGAAAACAAGTTTTAGCAAATATTGTACCAAAAGCCAATGCATCTAGCAGTTGGACAGAGCTACACCACCAGACTATTGCTTTCAATAATTGCTGCACCGTTCTTTATTCTGTCATCATTAGAAATATTTGAATCTCCTACAGAAATTCTTCTATCTATATAAGTATGATCATTATTATTATTACTATTATTGGTAGACTGGTATTTGCCTGGTAACTGTAAGGTTATTTGATCACTGACTTTGCATTAAAGATGAGAATTTACATAAAGATCATGCTTGTCCTTTAAACCAACAGCAGCATTGATCTTTGGTTTCTTGTATTGTGTTGCCTTTGTGTTCGTCACAGGGCGGAGAGCAGACAGAAGCGTCAAAGGGTCGATAAGTCATAGCCAGTTTTTTTCCAGATTTTAGTTTCTTATCTCTCATTCAGATAGGAATTTGTTGAATTTTTCTTAATAATTCCATAAAGCTAATGCAAAAATGCCATAAGATTTTGACGTACCCTCTTGTTATCAAAATCTTGTTTAGTCCAATGAGCGTGTTCAGTAAATAATTTAATCCAAATGGTTTGTAGTATTTAAATGCTCTTTTGTAAGAGCCGAGTGCAACTGAGATTCGACATATGCAAAGATTCAGCCAGGATCTACCTTTATTTCTGATATAAACCTTATTTCAAATGGAGAGAATTGACACTTAAAGGAGTTAGGGGGTATCTTTTATTAGAATTGTAGCGTGCCTCCAGTGTAGAAAAACAGTTTGATTCCTCAAAGGCATATACCAACAATTACAAATCGTAAGTTGGACAAAAAAATGACCTCATTGGAAGTTGGCGTGAATGGCCTAGAAGGTAAAGGAGCCGAAGTTTTCTTCTCTACAGCGAAACTTCCATTAACAAATCAACAAGCCCTTTCTCCAATAACACCACACCAAGTCGACAGCAAAATGATTTTTTTCTTAAATTTCTCTCCTGCGATCGTCAAAGACTTACAGACGTAGCTTTCAAACAATGGACATCTCTCTCGATCGGAAAGTAGCTCGTTCAAATTCCCTGTTTCAAGCCAGGTCACGATGCAACATCATTTTGCTGCTAACGAAGTCAGTTTGGCAACTTAGCTCTCATTATTAGAGAGGGGGTAGGGGTATAGTCATTCTGTCCCAGGCACCGCACACCATTCTAAAAGTGAGAGGGGTTAAAGACACGTGACCGAGATTTTTTTGAGGCCACGTCCTTTAGATGGCCGAAAAAAGCCCCATGTAGAAAATACCTGCTTCTTTCCATTTATTTTTTATAAACAGTCTGATTCAGAGAAGATATAAATTGCTGTAAAAAAGAGATTTAACATGATAAAACAACAAGAAAATGAACAAAAGAGGGTTTATTATTAGGGTAGGGGGTTAAGGTAGGCCCAGTCAAGAAGAACTGCTACTGTTTAGAATCCGTTTGAGTAAACTTTTCAAAATTGTGTTAGAGTAAATTTTCTAAAAAAGTTTCTAACCTATTATTGCAAAAAAGTGGGAAGGGGCTTTAGCCCCTGCTAGCCGAATGGCTGCGCGATGCCTGGTCTGCCCGACTTACTTACGTAAAGTCTCTTTTTCTTGGATTAATTCCTCGTCTGTACTATTCCTATATTAACACTTTTTATAAAAATATAGGCTATAAGGATATCAAGGCTCAAAACTGCTTAAATTGAAGAATAATTTAAGAATAACGCAAGACTCAAGCTTCGTCAAGAGTTAAATGTTTTGCTAATTTGAGTTTTTTGGAAAGCAAAGAAAATGCGAATGTCATGAGATATGTGCTGAAATACACATATTCGGCCTGGTGAAATAGAAGGAATTGAGATTGTAATTTAAGGATAATCTTGGGCTCAAAATAAAAGAAGATTAAGAACATTAAGGCTCAACAGAAAATTTGGTGTTCTTATAAAAAGTTTTTTTGGACAGAAAGACGCCGTGAATTGTTGGGTCTGTTTTAAACTGCCTACGATATCATGGATTTGCAACGAACTCAAATTTCATCGGTGTGGGGTTGGTCAAACATTTTCAAGTTTTTGGTAGGAATGGATACCCGTGTTATCGGTCTCTCCCAAGCTACTTTATCAAACGAACGATGCAAGAAAATGTCCGGTGGCTGGTTCATAGCTGTCATTTTATCATATAAGTAACATTTTTGTTAAAAATATCTAAGATAATGTGAAAGTAATGTCAATGACACCCACAGACCGGCGACATTTAGTTTCGGTTACGTCATTTATGAGGTTCGCCTTCACAAATTATCTGAATAACCGTGAATAGCTATTTACGCCATTAAATAGCGGGTTTATAAATATCGATTAGTGGGATCGAAGATGCGAATATTGCTTCCTTTTCTATTGTTCATTGATGTCTACGTGTTGTACAACTGCGAGAGAACTGATTATTTCGGTCTATAGTATATCTCTTAATGACATGCGGGTTCCCTTGGTGTATCATTGTGTCGGTGTTTCATTGTGTCAAACTACGCCAAAACAGATACGATCCGAAAGTCCAAAGCTCCAGAAAACTGTCTTTCGATATTTCATCTTTCTAGACACTGAAAACTTTACTCAGTAAAACAGTGAAAATTTTAGTCTCATTTTTTTGGCCTTCAGCGCGGTAGTTTACTGTGTGACTCGCTTTCCAAACCCCAGAAGGTTTCCTTCTTAGATGTCATTTCATCTCTATTTTTAGCAAAATTCTTTTCCTCGCGTTGCATTATTGTGTTTCCTGGTTAGAAGTTTATTTATGCATATTAACCCTTCAAATGGATCACCATCATTATTGGTTGTCTGAAGGATAATTTTGAATATGTAGTCGAAAAGGTGTTAAGCCAATTTCTCAATGGCTCGAGGGAGTCATAGTCACAATAGAGTGGCTTAGCAAAGACGTCTTAAAAATCTATTTTCAAATCTGTAAAATCGTCTTTTTATGAAGAAATCTTTTTTTGGAAACTTCATACGCCTTTTTCTCTTTTGTGCATTGAAACATAAAATATGCAAATAAAATGAAATTTATTGACATATGATATGAAAATTAAATATTTCTTTCATCTTTCTTGTCTTCTGTGGCATTTTGTTGAAAGGTGACGCATCCAAGCCCCTCTGTATAATCGCAGAAATAAAATGGCACATACAGACTACAGGAATGTCGGGACTGGGGTGCAAAGTGGCACATGTCTGTCTCAGAAATGGTCCAAGACGTAGTGCCCCTTTCTACCTATGCCCCCAGCTTTTAAGTGCTTCTGACGTTCCGACGTAGGAGATTTGCTGTTTTTCCCTAGTAGAAATGTTTGCAATCCAATCAAAAAAATGGTCCGAGATTCCCCTTCAATGTCCGGAAATTTTGCAAATTTACAGTTGGATTCGCGGTCAACTCGCTAGTGTAGATGGCAAAAGCTGAGCTGTATTTAAGAAACTGGTTTGGTTTGACGCCTTCAAATTCTCATAATGTCACTTGTTTAATCACTTGTGTCTTCTCAGAAACATTAGAAAGAAACTCTTTCGCAAGAAAATGAAAAAATTGCATAAAAGAGGTGTTTATTTAAAAATGTATTCATATAGACATGTATTCATATGTCACAGCTTGTCAAAACTATGAAAAAACAATGTAATACCAACCTCAACCAGATCACATTGGGCCCTCTCACAAAATATTGTGTCTATAGAAGATCTTGGATCCAGTTTGTTGTTAGAATAGGGTGCCCAACTTGAAAGGGGTGTGTGTCAGTATAGATATTCTATACTGCTATATATAACATATATAAACATGTATACATGTTGTCTTTTATAATTTTGAGTCCTTGCTAGCTCATCAACCAATCCACCAGGTAGAGCATTTCAGGGTTGTTAGTGAAAAAAACGATTCATGTTGTGAAAGAAGGTTGGTAGAGATACACAGTTTGACACGCTGAAAAAGATAGGATGCAGTTCCCCAAATGCTTTTTTAGATTGGTGTTCTAGATCCCAAGCCTCTTCAATTGGTATTAGACATTATAAGTGACGCCATCTTGTCGTGGCGTCTTCTGAATGGCGTCGTCTGAATGGCGCAGCCCCCCTACCCCCAATCCAGTTTAGCTGTCTACGGGCCTGGAATGGCGTCGTCAGAGTGGCGTCGTCAGAGGCTCTGTTTGAATTGCTAGGGAGCGATTAATCTAGAATGTGAGTGAACGTTTAGTCTTGTTGGACATGAAAAATTATCGTTTATGTTATATGGTAATTTGTTCTTTTCACGAAATTGCTTGCCCCTTGTTTCGGAGTTCGAGGTACACAACATGCTTGGACTTGAACCGAATTCTCCAATACCCGTGAAAGCGTATCTTGATAATGGCCAATAGTACTACCTAGAAGCTATTCTGTTCAAGCTTATATGTTGTATGCCTCGATTGATTGTTTACATGAAGTTGCCCACCAGCATACTTCTTCGATTCACCTTGGACGAATGCATGAGTCACGATGACGTGTGCCCGACCAGCCGCCGTAGAAATATGTAACTGCTATATCCTTCGTGAATGCATTGGTAGTGAAATTCTTATTATGAATAGAAGCAGGAATTTGATTCTTCTAGGTGCATGTTGATGAACAGACGACGTTTTTAGACTGTGGTATAAATGAAGTGTGCCACTACAAGCTCAACTTTTAATCCTGTAGTCCTGTAGTGGTTTCGTGTTACATTTTATCAATGAGTAAATGGTATTGTAAGTGGGTCGTGTCCCCAATAATCTACAGCTTTTATTGGTATGGTATAATGGTTATGAAAATTTTTTTGCGGTACAGAATTTGCAAATGGCTTTGAAAATAGCAAACATTTTACAACAAACTAAAAGCTTTTTCGTCTGACACTCCTCAGAGCATAAAACGTCAGAATATAATGGTTACAATGATATGATTTTTATTGGTTAATGGTATTTAAGTTGGGTTTTCAATGAAATCTAAACACTGTCAAGAACTTGTGCTGTATTCTGCAAAGGACAGCACCTTCTAATATCGTTTAGTCTCGAAAAATAGTTTTCTATTTTCCAAGATTCTATATAATTGAATAACGTATGAAGTTGTACATACGAAATACATACCAGAACTTCAAAAGTTTTAAATCTTGCTCAATGTGCATTTTTTCTCATATGAAAATTCTTAAGTTGGGTGATTATTTGGAAGGGGGAGGGGGGGGGGGGGGTTTAAGGTTAGATTTGTGTATGAATCTGTAAATAAGAT
>NW_027019328.1:7459194-7469291 GCF_013076305.1 Rhopilema esculentum
AAATTTGCATTGTGGCATGTTGATTGCATGGTTCCTACTGCAGTAGCCAATGATTCCATGCCTAAAATTCTGTACCCTCTCAAATCAGTTGAAGACACCGTGCTTACGATTTCGTCATCTGAATCTTCCAGAGATACATGCAACAACTTTTTTTGGGATGCAGATTGTATACTCTGATCTGTGCTCATTTCATCATCAGTTAGCAGAGGTATCAAACTGTTTGCTTTTCTTCTGTACGCTAATGGGGTAGATGTGGTTCCAACGAGTTCGAAAGATGGTTCTGTAAACAAAGCATTTGCCGATTCACACAAATCAATGTCTACTTGGACATCCTCTTCCTCTTGCAAATCTTTGTAATTCTTTATAATTAACAATCCTTCTTCGGATACAAATTGAACAGTATCTGTATCAATCATTGGGATAAATTCTTCTGGTTCATTAACTGGAAGCTGTGTTTGAACGAAAACTGGCTCATCTGGACACTGGCCTAAATCAGTTGATGGCCCAGCTGTTTCCGTATCCGTTTCTCGGCTCTCCGTGTCTCTTTTGAGGGCCCAATACGGTTTACCTTTGAAAAGAGATTTCTTCCTTGGCATCCTTTCTGCTATATGTTTTAATTTGGTAAATATCGAAGGATTTTTTACTTATTCGCCAAGTCGATCTACACCTCCACTCACACTGAAACTCACACTCCAATCATTGGGAAAAGGAATCATGGGATACCTTATGGACATCGAGTAAAACATGGACTACAGAATATGGACTGAAGAACAGAACACGGATTTTCTTCAGATGTGTCGTAAATTCTGCAAGTTTTATCAAAAAACCTCCCTAGCAACCGTACAAATTTTGGTTGCTAAGGAAGAGCATGAATAGTAGATATAATAAAAAGCAAATTTAACACATTTTGGCAGACCAGACTGCAAAAAAAAATGTTACCATGTGATTCTTCATAGAAGCTTACATGAGAATCAAGAAAAAACCAAATTTGACAGAAAAAACATATTTTAGTGGAAATGACCCCCTTAATAGGCAAATAGAGGGAGGGCTTAATGGGGTTATGAGGAGAAAGAAGTTATTGATGGAATTATAAAGTGCATTTCATCCAGCCTCCTTTTAAAGGACTATATCGAGGCTATGCGTGAATCAGGTTTGGAAACGATCAACAAAATTTTGCGGGCACATTTCAAGGGAAAAACGCGAGTAGATTGTATACAAGTTTGACAAATTTGGTTCAAAATGCAAATGAGGAACCACAGAATTTTCTGTTACGTGCACTTAACCTGCGAGAAAAGGTGATTTTTGCCTCTAAAGCGGGACACGCAAAAGTTAAATATGAGCCGGAACAGTGCCAGTCGATGTTTTTACATGCTGTTGAAACGGGGTTGATCAGTAATTCATTGAGAACGAGGATGCGCGCGCATCTTCAAAGACCAGGTGTGGCTGATGCAGAATTGATAAATGAGCTTAATATAGCAGTCACTGAGGAATCTGAGCGTAACCTCAAATTGGGGCTAGGCCAGAGAGGAAAGTCACCCAAGTGCAGTCAACCACTGAGGAAAAATCTGCAGTCCAAGAGCTTGTTGCGGAAGTTAAAGCTTGCCATTGTTGGAAATGTGGAGGTGGAGGGCATCTCTTTTATAACTGCAATAAAATGCAGGGAAACTTCCCACGGCTGCTGTCGCGGGACAGACAGTAGCCCAAAAAAGAAACTCAAAGTCCCATTGCTGTAGTTTTTGTGGAGCTGAAAAAGAGGAGAACATGCTTTTCCGTTGTGGTGCTTGTAAAGCGGCAAGTTATTGTGGTAAGAAATGTCAAGTTAGTGCTTGGCGGCAGCATAAGCCCATTTGTGATTCACTACAAACCCTTTCGAAAGATTTTGAAGAATCTGTTATTGAGCTGAGTCTCACGGATGCTGAAAATGGGAATGGTATGCAACCCATGTGACACCGAAGGAAAAAGCAAGAGTTGCCAAATTAATTTGAAGCAAATGTATTGTTCTTTGTAAACTCAATGGGGTAGAAACCCCTGTATTATTGGACACTGGGGCTCAGGTATCGATCATCAGCTTGCAAGAGCTGACAAAGTGTCTTACAGAGACAAAACTGAAAAATAGATTACAGACAACTGAATAACAAGACAGTCCCAGATCGACATCCTATCCCACGTATACAAGATACGCTAGATGGATTTGCAGGACAGAAGTGGTTTTCAACCTTAGACCAAGGGAAGGCCTATCACCAAGGTTTTATGCACCCAAGTAGTCGACAGTTGACAGCTTTTGTAACTCCGTGGAGCTTATTTGAGTGGATCAGGATTCCCTTTGGACTAAAAAATGCGCTGAGATACATGAATTGTGTCTTGAAGAATGTCTTGTGTCTTACGTGAATTTCAGAGATACATGGAAACAATTCTTGCCGATTATAGGGATGAATTTTGCATACCATATTTAGATGATGTAATTGTTTACTCAAATACATTTGACGAACATGTAGAACATGTAAGACAAGTCCTCCGAAGGTTACAAGAGCATGGAGTGAAACTCAAAGCAAAGAAGTGCCATCTTTTCCAACAAGAAGTTAATTACCTTGGACGTATCGTTTCAGCAGATGGATATCGACCAGATTCAAAGCACACTGATGCAATTAGAAGTCTTAAACAGTGGGTACCAAGAACAGTTGGTGACGTTCGCCATCTTATGGGTCTTTTGGGATATTACCGTAGATACATTGCAGATTTTTCAAGGATAGCGAAGCCGATTTATGACTTGTTCAAAGACAATCATTCAAAATCAATCTCATTACTGCAGAAACCGAAGCAAGCCAAGAAGCTTAAACCAAAGCAGGCTTCATCAAATGAGCCCGTTGAATGGACAAAGGTACATAAACAGTGGCGAAGCCAAAGGTCGTGCCCGTCGTGCCCGGCACGACCATAAACTTCCAAAAGTAAGGTTTTCACATATTGGCAAAAATTTATTTGGCTCCGCGAAAAGTTTTCAAATATAGACAAAAATTAGTAGTATAATCGACAAATCGATCAAGCTTATCCCGCAGACATAAGTGAATTCTACTCGAATCACCCAGGGCCCCTTGAATTATTTCAGGAGCGGAGTAGAAATCCACAGGGTTTCATATTGGTCGTGCCCAAAATCTGGTACCTTGTGATTTGGTCGTGCCCAACAATAGAAGCTTCAATTGGACAGCCTATGTTTGGTCGTGCCCAGCAATAGAGAAAAACAATGCTAGTCGTGCCCTCAGAAATGAGCACGACCTCGTCATAATAATAATAATAGTTTAATAATAGTTGAGGTACGATTTCCAGCATTTGATTGGCTGAAGCTGGAGGAAATCAATCACGAGGTCGTGCCCGTTTCTGAAGGCAAGACTATCTGCACCCTGTATCATTGGGGCCTACTTGTCAATACTGCAGGCGTTTGTGGATGTTGGTGTGATATCAGGGTGATTTGAATGGTGCATGTAAATGTTCCAGTCCAATAAACCGTTGTAATTTATCAGGAAACTGGTTAACGACTGTGGAGGGATTGTTTCATAGTTATTTTGACTCAGCCTATACGGAATCAATCCAATGGATCTCTTTTTGATAGGCGAACAAGTTCTCATTCACCTAAACAGAATCAAGATTATCAAATGTGCAAGATGCTATCTTATCTAGAAAATGGACGATAATTTGAATATCATCTGGATGTTTTTAACGTGATCAGAATGGAAAATATGGCAGTTTTCGCTCGGATTTGTACCAGAGAGACGCACACTGAACGGGATAAACTCAATCAATCAATCAATCAATCAATAAAATAATCAATATTTATTTTGAGAACAGTATACTTAGGTGTTCAAGACCAAAGTATTATGAACATTTGGGGCAAAATGTACATAAATATCTATTCATTTTACATTAGTTATGAGGTGTTTGATGTATTTTTGGACTAGAATCTTCCCAGTAGAAAGTTCTGAATTTTGAAAGTATTTGTAGTAGAAAACCTCTTTGCAAATTAGCTCTACTGGAGTTTTACCCTCCTTAAAACACGTGAAAGGGAAAAATGAAATAGCATTGATCAACCTGTTGATGATTTTGTTTATGTTTCTGATGATATGTTTTCAAGCTCAGCCTAGTGATTTTCTGATTTTTTCCCTTGCTTTCCATGTAATTTGGTTGTGTGCAGTTTCCTTGGGTGTGCATATATTTTCCTTAATATACTAGGTAACTTTCTCCATGAATTAGTCAGTTTGTCTTAAATAAGCAGGGTGAAATAATCTTTAAGCTATTACACATACCCCCCTTAATTTTTTGCTCAAGAAACACTGTTGTCTGCAAATAACTCTCAGGCTCATGATTATTCTGTATTAAATTTGTGACCCCAGTCATCTGATCTCAGTATTTCCACCTAGCTACACTGAAGAAATTTATTGAACATTCTTCATTTGTGTATGCTGCCCTGTTTATTCATAAATTGTCATGATCTGTTTTTCAATGATTAATTTAATGCTGCTTTTCAATTGGAATTTTATTCAAACCTTATAATGGTTATTTCATCTTATGCAACTTTCAAATATTGTCATACATGGTGTAGTTTATCATTTTCTCATAAGGCATAACCTTAAATTAAGTATCTAATTGATTGGTGAATCTAATTGAGTGGTTTTGTTCAGCTTAACAAAGTGGCTACCTATAAATCTTTATGCAACAAACCTGATGAAAAACAGGTCTCAAGGATTTTAAAGAAATACTGCCTTCATTCTGCCACTCACAATTTAGTGCTTTTTAGCTGTGGCTAGATCAATAATGCCGCATGACAGTACTGTCTTCAGCAGATATTCTGATATTTCTGTTTCATATGTTTCATTTGTCATCTAATTCTTGATACATGTCTTGCACTTCACAGTCAAGTTTGCCTTTAAAGCCAAACTTTTGCCTCTTTTTTGAATGAAATTCTAATTTTTATGTGTGCAAAACAAAAAGTGCTTGCAATTATTATACATTTGAAATCTGAGTCCACAGGTGTATATTTTGGTCCCATTGTTGCAATAATTTGATAAAATTTTAGAAAAAGTTTGTTGTTCAAGCTTTGAACTGATATTTGGGTAAATATTACCAAAAATAAAAAAAAGTTGCCAGGAACCTCCATCACACTTTGGGAAGAAAATGAATTTTGAGTATCAGCCAGGCAGGGGGGACACAAAAGCAGCTTTCATACTTTTAATTTTAGTTTGTTTCTATCTTGTCAGAAAAGTAATGCAGTGCCATGCAATTGCTATATAAGCTCCTTAGATCACTGAAATATTTTTTTTGATAATATTGCGGAGGCGCATTTCTGTTGCGTAGTGGCCAATGGGCACGACCATCCATGGGAGTCCAGCTTCGCCACTGTACATAAAGAAACACTCAATACACTTATTGATGCACTAATTACTCCACCAGTGATGGCCTATCCAGAATTTGACAAGCCATTTGTTCTGCATACAGATGCATCGCAAGAGGGGTTAGGGGCTGTCCTCTACCAGAGACAAGATGGAATCATGCGTGTGATTGGATATGCGTCGAGGACAATAACCCCTGCAGAGCAAAACTATTATTTACAGTAAGGCAAGTTAGAGTTCCTTGCTCTGAAATGGGATATCACCGAACAATTTCGGGACTATTCGGCGTATGGACCAGGCTTTATAGTGTATACGGACAATAACCCTCTGACATATATAATGTCCACAGCAAAGTTAACGGCCACAGGGCACAGGTGGGTCGCTGCACTTGCAGATTTCAACTTTTGTATAAAGTACAGACCTGGCAAGACACGCAAAGATGCTGACTTCTTATCTCGAATGCCCAAAGATATCAGTATTGTCATGACCGAATGCACAGAGGAAGTGTCTCCATTTGATATAAAAGCTACTATCTGCACTGAAGCTTCTGCGCCAAATTGGAGTAATTCTGCATGGATAACATCATTAACTGTTGATGAAAAAGTAATTGACACATTCTTTAGACCACCAACAAAACGGAAACATTGGCCAATTAATTCCTAAGAAAGGCACGAAACGAAGACTCAGTTACAAATAGGTTGATTCATTTCAAGGAAAATGGTAGACCATCGCAAGAAGAACTACAGTCAGAGAGTGTTGTGAAGTCAATATATTTCGCAGCCCAAGCCATCATGGGGATTCCTACTCGTCCCAGTCTTCTTACGTTATATATTCACGCCCTATATTGTAAGGTTAAGTTGTTTGAAGTAGTGTAGTTACGATAAAGTCACGCTACAAATTTATGATGGGCTAACAAGTTACGTTTACGTTATAGTTGTTTATAGTCACGTTTTGTATATATTTAAAGATAAAATCAACGAAATGGAGTTTCATTCATGTCTACGCTCTACCGAAGCTATGTTCAAAATATAATGGCGCCCAACGTGGGGCGCCATTTCATTCACGTCTACGCTCTACCGAAGCTATGTTCAAAATAGAGAGCCCGTCAGTACAAACAGCAATGCATGAATGGAACAAGCTGAAGATTGAGCATAATGGTATTTTGTATCGAAAGACAAATGAGAATTAACAATTAGTGTTACCACGAAAGTATCATCGATTAGTACTAAAACACCTACATGAAGAAATGGGACACGTTGGAGCAACAAACAGAGTGATTAAATTAGCTAGGGAGAGATTTTATTGGCCACACATGGCACGGGATATAGCGCATTATGTTACCAAAGTATGCGAGTGTCCAAAACGTAAGAAGCCAGTTGTTAATCAACGTGCACCAGCACAGAGTATAAAGACAAGTGCACCATTCGAACTTGTAAGCATTGACTTTGTGCACCTGGAGAAAAGTGCTGGAGGATACGAATACATACTTGTAATTGTAGACCATTTTACTCGTTTTGCTCAAGGCTACGCTACCACAAATAAGTTTGCAAAGACGGCTGCAGAGAAGCTATTTAGTGATTTTATTCAAAGGTTTGGATTCCCGCA
Organism: Rhopilema esculentum; assembly: GCF_013076305.1. The sequence continues at coordinate 7,466,178 of NW_027019328.1, forward strand.
AAGAATCCATCATGATCAAGGCACAGAATTCGAGAACGATTTATTCCACCATCTAGAACAGTTAATCAACATTAAACGATCGCGGACCACACCATTTCACCCTATGGGGAACGCCCAGCGTGAACGCTTTAACCAGACGTTATTGTCCATGCTTCGTTATCTCTCTGATACACAAAAATCGAAAGGGAAAGATCACGTTGATAAAGTGGTATTTGCCTACAATTGTACGAAGAATGAATCCACCGGTTTCTCACCTTATGCATTGCTATTTGGGAGAAAACCAAGGTTGCCGATAGACATTATATTCGGAAGAACACAGAGTACAGTTTGCAAAAGATATCCAAAGTATCTCAAAGATTGGAAACAGGCTTTGGAAGATGCTTATAACATCGCCGCAGCAAAGTCCGGACAGAGTATGGAGAAAGGAAGAGGGCGTTATAATGAAAGAGCTTTTGCTACGGATCTAAAGCTTGGGGATTGTGTTCTGGTAAAGAGCTTGTTAGAACGGGGAGGACCTGGAAAATTACGGTCATTCTGGGAAGACGATGTTTACGTTGTTGTCAGAAGACCAGATCTCCAAAACGCTGTTTATGAAGTTGAACCAGATAATGGTACAGGAAGGAAGCGGACACTTCATCGTAACTTGTTGTTACCCTGTCAATTTTTGTGTACGAAGAATTGAGTACACTATGTAGTGGGTCGCGGGGAACGCATACATATACTTATATATATAGAGACGCTTTTCCGTAACTTTTTTGCTATGCAAGGCATGCTCGTTTTCCGGTAATTAGGGTACCGATTTTTATTGCTTGCGGCCACAAAATGATGTTGACTCAACCTCATTACGAAGTCAACGATGCAAAGAAGCATTGTATCATTGCCAGAAGGAAAGTTGGCACGGCTTCTCGCGAAAACAAACAATCCTTTGTGGCATGACGTGATTTAAGAAACGGATATAGTGGCAATAAAAGTTTTGATTGGTAAAAGTGTATTGCTATTGTCAATTTTGCCATTGTTTTTCTTCGCATATCAGAGCCCTGTGCTCCTACCATGAAGATACCTCAGCACGTACTCTAGCGCTCCAACGTGCATAGAGCTGTGCACTTCGCGACTGAAAAGATCTTACAAATCGTGTCACCTAAACTAATACTTTGCAACGTAATAACACCACAATATCCAATTAAAGCAATTTCAAATCCAAAAAGCAAGTAAGCAAAGAATAACTATCTTTGTCGCAACAAACAACTAAATTTAGCGGCTCAGCGTTTCTGCCCTCAGATGCTGTAGGTGAAAGGTTCGAAGATCATCGCATCAGTTAATATTGAAAGCTTTATAACGGTTTCCATTCCAAAAAGCAACTCAAGTATAAAGTATAACTACCCATGGTAGCGGATGCTATGAAGCTACCTACAAAGCATCAAAAGAGTACCGGCCATTCTTCGTACACAGCGACAGGATACCTATGTTTGCCTTATGAAGCTGATACGAAAGACTTGACAGAGACCCGTAATCATCGCAGAGAAAAAGACGAAAAGCCATTCCATTCAGATCCTGTTGTACAATCAGAGAAAGAAATTTCGAACGATGAATGGGAGAATGACTTATGTGTTGATCCATATCAACTTACGGAAGTTATACAACATATTAATGATCAAAATGTACCTGTTCCGGCTGCTGGACAGACCGAGATAGAAATGCCATCACCAATTCCGAACGAAGAATCTGATAATGTGACCGATGAACTTCCAAGTTATGCAGAACCCGGAAATGTGACAGTGGACCCATCTACGTCTCCTTCCTCTGACCATTCTGCTCAAGAAAATCTCCCAACGCGACCCCAACGAACACGTAATCCCCCCGTAATGTTTTCCTATTATGGCCGTGGACAAACAGTAGACACTCGAGGACAGATAAGAACGATATCTCCGCAGGTTATACCAATGCCAGTAATGTGCAGTAGACCGCCGAATGTACCAAGATATTACAATCAATATGTTAATACGTTTACACCACGTGGGTATGGACCACCTATAATGGGGCCAACTAGATACTTCCAGCCCCAACCATGTTATATTAATTCGATTGATCCAAGATTTTAAATTCTGGGCTAGACTTTCTGTGAATCCGTTGCTGACGACTGATAATGCTTACAAAAGAGAATTAACTGGAGTGCATTCGTTTATTTCCGTTGCTGACTATTTGTAAGACTTTGTTTGTCAACAAAAGAAAACTCGTCTCGTTAATACCGTATCGCCGACGAATAATATTATTCAAGAACGTTCTATTACCAAGGATTAAACGTGCACTTTATCTGTGGAATAGACATATTAGATTGAGACATTTGCAGATGATGATTCAAGAGTGAGAGCAATTCAAGAACAATATTTCGCTTTGTAAAATATCAGGAGACATTTATTTTAGAGGGGAAGAGTGCGAGGGCTCTAAGCACCCCCTGGTTTACCCCCGGTAAATTTTTATAAGAAGACAGGACAATAAAGGGGCAAGACCCAGAGATATGCGAGGGAGAGAGAGGAGAAAATGATTTTGAAAAGGAGTAGGGAGAAAACAAGAGTTATGTTAAGGTTTTCTTAGACCGGTGAGAAACATTTATATTTCGTTGTAACCGAATTAGCGATACAGTTGTGAAGCAGAGATCAATCCGGCTTTGTTTTTTTGTGGATTTTTCCTAAAGGACTTCGAACATTGCTGCGTGTATGTCACACTACTGTAAATTAGAGCTACACTAGGAATATATAAGAGCTTGTATCAGTATGATAAAACTTAAAACGATGCAATATATTATAACTAACGGACACAGCTTTCTCTATAAAACAACAGCAGCGAGCTCTTCGAACATTTTAAAACAACTTATCATTAATAAATAGCTATCATGGCTAGACAATGGAGAACAATAGGCGAAATTCAATGAATAATTATGTAAAAGATAATAGACAGTGTAATTAAGTATCGATAAGTGAATAGCATGACGTTTGGTGTGATTGTAAATGGCGTGATCGTGAATGGCGTGATTGTGAAATTACGGCTTTGATGTATCGGAAATCACCATCGCTACGGTTGATGGCCATAGAGTCCAAAGGTCAGTTTGCCACCCAG
>NW_027019328.1:7469391-7651587 GCF_013076305.1 Rhopilema esculentum
AGATTGGCACAGTAATGGATGACTTGGTAAAATGTCTCGCTGAGTTTGGTAGATAATTGTTTAACTTTCAATAGACTGCCATCTTAAATATATCGATGGTTGTTCTCCCAATCACCGAGCGCGCTCGACACAAAGCTTGATTTCTTGAACTTTACCAATTTTGTCAGGGAAAACAAGTTTTAGCAAATATTGTACCAAAAGCCAATGCATCTAGCAGTTGGACAGAGCTACACCACCAGACTATTGCTTTCAATAATTGCTGCACCGTTCTTTATTCTGTCATCATTAGAAATATTTGAATCTCCTACAGAAATTCTTCTATCTATATAAGTATGATCATTATTATTATTACTATTATTGGTAGACTGGTATTTGCCTGGTAACTGTAAGGTTATTTGATCACTGACTTTGCATTAAAGATGAGAATTTACATAAAGATCATGCTTGTCCTTTAAACCAACAGCAGCATTGATCTTTGGTTTCTTGTATTGTGTTGCCTTTGTGTTCGTCACAGGGCGGAGAGCAGACAGAAGCGTCAAAGGGTCGATAAGTCATAGCCAGTTTTTTTCCAGATTTTAGTTTCTTATCTCTCATTCAGATAGGAATTTGTTGAATTTTTCTTAATAATTCCATAAAGCTAATGCAAAAATGCCATAAGATTTTGACGTACCCTCTTGTTATCAAAATCTTGTTTAGTCCAATGAGCGTGTTCAGTAAATAATTTAATCCAAATGGTTTGTAGTATTTAAATGCTCTTTTGTAAGAGCCGAGTGCAACTGAGATTCGACATATGCAAAGATTCAGCCAGGATCTACCTTTATTTCTGATATAAACCTTATTTCAAATGGAGAGAATTGACACTTAAAGGAGTTAGGGGGTATCTTTTATTAGAATTGTAGCGTGCCTCCAGTGTAGAAAAACAGTTTGATTCCTCATAGGCATATACCAACAATTACAAATCGTAAGTTGTACAAAAGAATGACCTCATTGGAAGTTGGCGTGAATGGCCTAGAAGGTAAAGGAGCCGAAGTTTTCTTCTCTACAGCGAAACTTCCATTAACAAATCCACAAGCCACTTCTCCAATAACACCACACCCAGTCGACAGCAAAATTTTTCTCTTAAATTTCTTTCCTGCGATCGTCAAAGACTAACAGACGTAGCTTCCAAACAATGGACACCTCTCTCGATCGGAAAGTAGCTCGTTCAAATTCCCTGTTTCAAGCCAGGTCACGATGCAACATCATTTTGCTGCTAACGAAGTCAGTTTGGCAACTTAGTTCTCATTATTAGAGAGGGGGTAGGGGTATAGTCATTCTGTCCCAGGCACCGAACACCATTCTAAAAGTGAGAGGGGTTAAAGACACGTGACCAAGATTTTTTTGAGGCCACGTCCTTTAGATGGCCGAAAAAAGCCCCATGTAGAAAATACCTGCTTCTTTCCACTTATTTTTTAGAAACAGTCTGATTCAGAGAAGATATAAATTGCTGTAAAAAAGAGATTTTACATGATAAGACACCAAGAAAATGAACAAAAGAGGGTTTATTATTAGGGTAGGGGGTTAAGGTAGGCCCAGTCAAGAAGAACTGCTACTATTTAGGATCCGTGTAGTAAATTTTCTAAAAAAAGTTTCTAGCCTATTATTGCAAAAAGTGGGAGGGGGCTTTAGCATCTGCTAGCTCAATGGCTGCGCGGTGCCTGGTCTGCCCGACCTACTTACGTAAAGTCTCTTTTTCTTGGATTAATTCCTCGTCTGTACTATTCCTATATTAACACTTTTTATAAAAATATAGGCTATAAGGATATCAAGGCTCAAAACTGCTTAAATTGAAGAATAATTTAAGAATAACGCAAGACTCAAGCTTCGTCAAGAGTTAAATGTTTTGCTAATTTGAGTTTTTTGGAAAGCAAAGAAAATGCGAATGTCATGAGATATGTGCTGAAATACACATATTCGGCCTGGTGAAATAGAAGGAATTGAGATTGTAATTTAAGGATAATCTTAGGCTCAAAATAAAAGAAGATTAAGAACATTAAGGCTCAACAGAAAATTTGGTGTTCTTATAAAAAATTTTTTTGGACAGAAAGACGCCGTGAATTGTTGGGTCTGTTTTAAACTGCCTACGATATCATGGATTTGCAACGAACTCAAATTTCATCGGTGTGGGGTTGTTCAAACATTTTCAAGTTTTTGGTAGGAATGGATACCCGTGTTATCGGTCTCTCCCAAGCTACTTTATCAAACGAACGATGCAAAAAAATGTCCGGTGGCTGGTTCATAGCTGTCATTTTATCATATAAGTAACATTTTTGTTAAAAATATCTAAGATAATGTGAAAGTAATGTCAATGACACCCACAGACCGGCGACACTTAGTTTCTGTTACGTCATTGATGAGGTTCGCCTTCACAAATTATCTGAATAACCGTGAATAGCTATTTACGCCATTAAATAGCGGGTTTATAAATATCGATTAGTGGGATCGAAGATGCGAATATTGCTTCCTTTTCTATTGTTCATTGATGTCTACGTGTTGTACAATTGCGAGAAAACTGATTATTTCGGTCTATAGTATATCTCTTAATGACATGCGGGTTCCCTTGGTGTATCATTGTGTCGGTGTTTCATTGTGTCAAACTACGCCAAAACAGATACGATCCGAAAGTCCAAAGCTCCAGAACACTGTCTTTCGATATTTCATCTTTCTAGACACTGAAAACTTTACTCAGTAAAACAGTGAAAATTTGAGTCTCATTTTTTTGGCCTTCAGCGCGGTAGTTTACTGTGTGACTCGCTTTCCAAACCCCAGAAGGTTTCCTTCTTAGATGTCATTTCATCTCTATTTTTAGCAAAATTCTTTTCCTCGCGTTGCATTATTGTGTTTCCTGGTTAGAAGTTTATTTATGCATATGGATCACCATCATCATTGGTTGTCTGAAGGATAATTTGGAATATGTAGTCGAAAAGGTGTTAAGCCAATTTCTCAATGGCTCGAGGGAGTCATAGTCACAATAGAGTGGCTTAGCAAAGACGTCTTAAAAATCTATTTTCAAATCTGTAAAATCGTCTTTTTATGAAGAAATCTTTTTTTGGAAACTTCATACGCCTTTTTCTCTTTTGTGCATTGAAACATAAAATATGCAAATAAAATGAAATTTATTGACATATGATATGAAAATTAAATATTTCTTTCATCTTTCTTGTCTTCTGTGGCATTTTGTTGAAAGGTGACGCATCCAAGCCCCTCTTTATAATCGCAGAAATAAAATGGCACATACAGACTACAGGAATGTCGGGACTGGGGTGCAAAGTGGCACATGTCTGTCTCAGAAATGGTCCAAGACGTAGTGTCCCTTTCTACCTATGCCCCCAGCTTTTAAGTGCTTCTGACGTTCGAGATTTGCTGTTTTCCCTAGTAGAAATGTTTGCAATCCAATCAAAAAAATGGTCCGAGATTCCCCTTCAATGTCCGGAAATTTTGCAAATTTACAGTTGGATTCGCGGTCAACTCGCTAGTGTAGATGGCAAAAGCTGAGCTGTATTTAAGAAACTGGTTTGGTTTGACGCCTTCAAATTCTCATAATGGGACTTGTTTAATCAATTGTGTCTTCTCAGAAACATTAGAAAGAAACTCTTTCGCAAAAAAATGAAAGAATTGCATAAAAGAGGTGTTTATTTAAAAATGTATTCATATAGACATGAATTCATATGTCACAGCTTGTCAAAACTATGAAAAAACAATGTAATACCAACCTCAACCAGATCACATTGGGCCCTCTCACAAAATCTTGTGTCTATAGGAGATCTTGGATCCAGTTTGTTGTTAGAATAGGGTGCCCAACTTGAAAGGGGCGTGTGTCAGTATAGATATTCTATACTGCTATATATAACATATATAAACATGTATACATGTTGTCTTTTATAATTTTGAGTCCTTGCTAGCTCATCAACCAATCCACCAGGTAGAGCATTTCAGGGTTGTTAGTGAAAAAAACGATTCATGTTGTGAAAGAAGGTTGGTAGAGATACACAGTTTGACACGCTGAAAAAGATAGGATGCAGTTCCCCAAATGCTTTTTTAGATTGGTGTTCTAGATCCCAAGCCTCTTCAATTGGTATTAGACATTATAAGTGACGCCATCTTGTCGTGGCGTCTTCTGAATGGCGTCGTCTGAATGGCGCAGCCCCCCTACCCCCAATCCAGTTTAGCTGTCTACGGGCCTGGAATGGCGTCGTCAGAGTGGCGTCGTCAGAGGCTCTGTTTGAATTGCTAGGGAGCGATTAATCTAGAATGTGAGTGAACGTTAAGTCTTGTTGGACATGAAAAATTATCGTTTATGTTATATGGTAGTTTGTTCTTTTCACGACATTCCTTGCCCCTTGTTTCGGAGTTCGAGGTACACAACATGCTTGGACTTCAACCGATTTCTCCAATACCCGTGAAAACGTATCTTGATAATGGCCAATAGTACTACCTAGAAGCTATTCTGTTCGATACTATATCGTCAATGAAAGCTTATATGTTGTATGCCTCGATTGATTGTTTACATGAAGTTGCCCACCAGCATACTTCTTCGATTCACCTTGGACGAATGCATGAGTCACGATGACGTGTGCCCGACCAGCCGCCGTAGAAATATGTAACTGCTATATCCTTCGTGAATGCATTGGTAGTGAAATTCTTATTATGAATAGAAACAGGAATTTGATTCTTCTAGGTACATGTTGATGGACAGACGACGTTTTTAGACTGTGGTATAAATGAAGTGTGCCACTACAAGCTCAACTTTTAATCCTGTAGTCCTGTAGTGGTTTCGTGTTACATTTTATCAATGAGTAAATGGTATTGTAAGTGGGTCGTGTCCCCAATAATCTACAGCTTTTATTGGTATGGTATAATGGTTATGAACAATTTTTTGCGGTACAAAATTTGCAAATGGCTTTGAAAATAGCAAACATTTTACAACATACTAAAAGCTTTTTCGTCTGACACTCCTCAGAGCATAAAACGTCAGAATATAATGGTTATAATGATATGATTTTTATTGGTTAATGTTATTTCAGTTGGGTTTTGAATGAAATCTAAATTGAATGTTTCACTGATTTATCAGAACTTATGCTTACAGAACTTATGATTTAAGCGAATTTATCAGAACACTGTCAAGAACTTCTAACATCGTTTAGTCTCGAAAAATAATTTTCTATTTTCCAAGATTCTATATAATTGAATAACGTATGAAGTTGTACATACGAAATACATACCAGAACTTCAAAAGTTTTAAATCTTGCTCAATGTGCATTTTTTCTCATATGAAAATTCTTAAGTTGGGTGATTATTTGAATGGGGGGGGGGGTTAAGAGGGTTAGATTTGTGTATGAATCTGTAAATAAGATTTATTTGGAGTTTTTAGTAATGATATGTTTAGGAGTTATATTTTTCTGCAGAAATTTTACTCTTATTCTGTAGCTAATACAAAGCCATACAATGCTTCTCCAAGGAAGAAGTGTGAAAAGTTCAGTTTAAAAGGTTTAATAGATTTCTGCCTAAGTCGTCGTTTTAATAATTATGAATATATGCACAAATAAACAACTGTAAGATATATTTTCTGTAAAAGTTTTGTCCGGCACTTGATAAAACGTTTTTCTACTTTGCCATTGTATGTGGTCGCATCTTAGATCGCACATTGATAAACTTCACACCATTCCAAGTGACTGAGCTGATGGTTTTCAGAAAATGGATGCCTTATAGTTGAGAAGTTGTTTGTATTCTACCTCTTGACAGAAAGATAAAACTTGAAAAACAGTTTTCTTCCGTTTTCAGAATGTATCCACTTCTAAATTCGTAAATAACATCAGATATTTATTAGCTATGCATGTAAAAGAGAAATAGATCATGTTCAACAATAGAATATTCAATAGTTTTGATATCTGATGAATATATGATGAGAATGTTTTGCATGTAACAGGGCCTTTATCTGGCAATATCACTTAGTAGGCTGTACATAGAATGATGACCCAGAACAATAGGGTTGTGGCCCCTTACATACAAAATATCTACTATACCAAGTTATTGAGGAAGAAGAGGGTGCGACCCCACATTCCTCAGTAGGTGAAGGCCTGCAGGCGTGGTGAAGGAAGTTAATGAAGCTCAGAAGCTTGTGATTAAAAATGGACAAAAAATTGAACGCTTCTAGCTTAAAGAAAGTTAATCATTCAAGCACTTGATGTGTGATCTGTGAACGTCTGTCCATTTCTAGTACTAATCTTTACCATCGAATATAAATAAATAACACAATGGATTATGATTATTATGATAAAGGCAGTAGCATTGCAGAGGTGACCAATTACTTCTTATTGGTTTACAAGGATTCTGTGATAAGCCCTCACGCCCAATACATTTTGCTGATAGAAAGGAATATATCTAAGTCTGCCTTGTTTCCGGCTCATCCAGCTGATCACACGATATCCTGGATGGAGAACGGCTAGCAGAATGCCCGATGGTTTGTTCTTTGTAACATTGATTTGCATATTTTAGCCACCAGCAATTAAGAATTAAGAATTAAGAGCAAAAACTGAAAGGTGTCTCATTAAGCTAATTGGTCATACACTAACTACGTGATACAAGAACAACTTATAAATATGACCCTTATGTTTTTATGTATTGTATTCTTTATACGAATATGAAGCTTATAATTGATAATATGCTGAGGCTGAGATATTGTAATAATATTCTGGTCAACGCTTCATCAAAAAATTCTTATTAAGAGCATTGCAATGTAAATTATTGTTGAGGACATTGATCAGTAAGAACATTTTTTTAAAGATTTGACAAGGTGTGCTTTTTGCTTATTCAATTAAACAATACCTGCATTACATTACATTACATTACATTACATGTCTAAGAATTTTTGACCGTTAATAGAACTAAATATTTCTTAATTGATACAGTGCCATCGGAACGAAATTCATATTACGAAGGGGGGGACTGCCCATTGTACTGCCTCTCAATCAATAGACTGCTTTAAAGGAACCATAGTACAGTTTGACAGTTATTGGGGGGGCTCGAGCTCCCCCAGCTCCCCCAGCTCCCCCAGCTCCCCCAGCTCCCCTGCTTTCGACGGCCCTGTGATATAATCCTAAAGAGCTACTTTTTAGCTAGAAAATTATAACAAAAATATATTACAACATAACATAGAACAGAAACAGAACACCAAATTAGTCGCAAGGTGCCCTTCTTTCAATTTATATACAGTAATCGAAGAGATAATAAGTACCTAATCGTGAAAAGAATCATATCTGTTCCATCTTTAAGAGTTGAACTTTCATGCAGTTTCTGGTTGGGGCTGAAGAGTATCGAACAGTAAGATTGTTTCACTATATTTTGTTTCTCTACGGAAAGTCTTAAAATCGAAGCTCCAAATTGGTGAAGTTTGAGAATTAATTAAGTGTTATTGTCAGGTTCAAATTTAATCGACAGCTTGACTTTATATTTTTTCAAGTATTTTGAGCAATCAAGACAAGCCCTACTATCATGCAAAAATGTTGAGGTACATTCATAATTGTTCTGAAAATGTTATCGTGGCGAAGAAAGATGACAGTGGATTTGTGCTTTTTCTTGATTCTTACCAATGTACACATTGTGTCACTAGTGAATGATTTAAGAAAAATTTTAGGCACAAAATCACAAACTTGTGAGAATATTGGGGCACAGAAAGAATTGAGGTTTTCTTACATTTCCAGAATTGTAAATTGGAGACTGAAGCTAAATATACATTAACAAGTACAAAGTTGTAGAATCTAACTATATTGATTTACGGAGCTATTTTTAACTGGCAGTGCGAGAATTTCTCTTTTTTCATTTGCAAGTTCAAATAAATCACCTTTTTGGAAACTCCTGACGACACGGCTCAGGTTTCTATTTGTTTGACTATAAATCTTTTTTTTAAACTGTGCAAACATTTGTTATTTTATCCACTAGTGACACTTTTGATTGATGTACATGGTATTAGCATGGTTAAACGTTTGCATTTGTCATCTCAACAGTCAACTATTATCTCTTAATTTAGGTTATGATTCATCTTATCTTGTGTCACGGTCTGTGTTTCGGAAGCAATTCTGTTTTGCCGATCCTTGGTAGGCAGCATATAACCCCCAAAATGTTGGACGATAAAATTTTGGACAAAAGCACGGTCCGATAATTTTACTGTCCGAAAATTTTAACGTCCGAAGATGTTACTGGTATTAATCTATGTAGAATCTTTGAGAACAGGCAATGTTGATAATGTAGAAAGGGGATGCGAGACTGCAATTCCAACATGGGTAGATAATAAAATAGAAATAACTAAGAAGTGTGAATATAATTTGATTTTGTTAGCTATCACTTAAAAATGCATGCAAGGTGCAGTGTTCAGTCATCAACTACAACAGGATTGTCCTCTTCCTTTGATTTGCTTGATTTATTCTTGTCGTCAGTATGCCCATCATCAGGTACGATTAGTGGCACGGCCTCCTCAAAATTCTCTTATTCTCTTTCTTCTGTGTTTGGAAATGGTACATCTCAGAATTCCCCAGTTTTTATCGCCGTTTACATTTTATCCGAATTTTTTTTCCGAAATTGTCCGAAATCAAGAGTTTTTGGTAAGAATTTTCTGTCTTAAAATAAATATTTGTAGTTTGATGTACAGCTTTTCCCGCATAGGTACCAAATTGATAGCCGATCGCTCTTAATGCAAAATTTTAACGATGCAATATCTTTGTATAGCTATGTAAACAAGCTCTTTTTAATAGAGAATAATTTGAAATTTCTTTATGTGAGAAAATGAACTTTGAACATTTACTGCGCTTATCCAATCTCTTTCTACAAACTAGGCCTAAATAACTGCCATCGACTGCCTAAATATAATTCTCTCAGTTTCCCAAGTTGTTCCTTTTATAACTGTTGTCACTTTAAATTTCGTTAGCCGAAGTAGTAAACATTTAATGGGCTTCTTACTGAAAAATCACTTAGAAATAATCAATTTTCAGTATTATGTTGCCAAACTTTTCCTTCCCGTGTAGCTATGTTATGAGCAAAATTTTCATGGAAAATTGAACTTTTTCCAAAACATGCAAAGATAATTTTTTCAAATTGGCTGAACTAAATTTCAAGTGCTGTCTTTGAAATTCAAGTCTTTTTGTTATCAGTAGATTTTACAACTTCATCTGCTACAAATCCATAACCTCTGCATTGCCTTTTGCTAAAAAATTGAATGTCCATCATCAATTAAACGAGTAAGAATCTCGTATAATTGCAGTTTAAAAATCCCATGATGATGATCGTAAAAGTAATTTTATTCAACGGCTTTGAATAAAGTGTCACCGACTGGCCAAAATTCAACCACACAAAGATTCATGTTGAAACTCATCGCAGCTCAGGGCATGTTCAGTCGCATTATGCAGCCTTGACGATCGAAATGAATAGCCTTTATTTAGAATTTCTTTAAAAATTGCTTCTGGAGAGGGATTTTCAATAAACCTTTGTCATGCAAAAACCTATTTTGGACCTGTGGCCCGGTCGCGTCCTTTCTTGGACGGTATTATCTCATTCGCCATTTTGCTATTGATCTTCATGATGCAATTGTTAATGACTGAATTATGAGCAATTTAAATAATTAAACTGCACGGTTCTGGATTCATTTTGCAACAAGTAGACGCATGTCGCAATGGTCAATCGGTTTGTTCAATATTACCGTCGGTCAAATGCTCTGATAAATCATGAAAGTCTGAAATTCAATTTACAGAAACTGAGCCACCTCTTTCTACCTCTATTTAAAACCATAGCTAGAAATATTTAGAAGGTATTGGAGTTTCTTGTGAGTTTTACGTGTCTTTATAATGCCAAAATTGATTTTGACCGCTCAAGAAGGATTTTAACAGGTCAAAAATTTAGATTGTACTTCGTTTTTAAAAATCCTTTCCTCTAAGCCTTATTCAGATCTCTAAGCCTTATAAGTCTTTTTTAGGTCTTTAGCCTTCCCTGGGAAATTAGCTGCGAGGGCTAGCCTTTGTTTATACAAAGAGGGGTACAACAACATTTTGTTTAAAACAAAGGAAAGTTACTGGGGCTGTAGGGGCGGTTGCCCCCTAGTTAGTATGTTAAAAAGGCACTGAATAGTAACAATTTAGGAGCAAAGAAGGTAACACAATAATTACCTAACTCTAAATGTCAAGCACGTTGGATCACGATCTAGACAACATTTAAGTTATGGAATACCATCAAACTTTAGTGCAGCTAGAAAGAGCCGTTCTACGGTACATTTACTTATATTTTGTTCATATGAAACTTGAATAAAATTGTGTCACATATTTCTTTTTAGTTTGCCACGTGACTGAGAAAACTTTAAATATTTAACGATTTACGAAATAATGAAAGAAGACAATACACAGCCATTTCCATTCGCTCAATCAAACACGCTGTATTTTATATTGCTTTTGAGAACACTCTGCTGTTCTCCTGCATCAATTTTTTATCTAAAAATCCACAGTTATTTATCATAAAATCAATCCATCAAGCAATATGTGTCCTGGGTTGCATGACCATTTTTAAAATATGTTTACTTAAATTGCAATTCCAGCTTTATAATTGAACGATGCACGGTGAAACCTTTTAAAGATATGCTCCTACCTATCCCACAGACTGTCATTTACATAGATATTTGAGACTAGACATTATGCATGCAATAGAACTAAATGTCTGCACCATATAACTTTACTATTTATTTTTTAACAATACCTAATTCATTTTCCTTCTGGTGGGGTTTTGTCATCTGTATCCAAGTAATTATTTCCATTCAACAAGATTTGAATACTTCATACTTGAAACCATTCTGATGCCCAAGTTGGTTTTATGAGCTTTTTCAAGTTTTGGGCTCTTGAACACTGTAATTTTTTTGTCGAAGAAAAATTTGACCTTCTTGGGTGAAATTTTGAAGGCTTTTTAAGTCTCAGATTCAAACTGAAATCGATTCTCAGGTGATGCACAAATCTCAAGCTGTATATAGAAATAGGCACCAGGCTGCTAAATTTTTCAATCATCTGGTTCAAGTAATAAAAATGCAGCCCATTAATATTTCAACCAGTGTTTTTACTGAAAAAAAATCAAGGCCGTTAGAGCTGCAAAATTTACCTTATTTAATAAATTTGATTGCTTTAAACTGTTCGCGTATTTTGCTGAAATTTGCTGCCTTTTCTATTGCCGCTGCAGAAAAATATTGCTCTTATTTATTAGCTTCAAAATTTTATCTTTTAAAACGCGAACTTTCTGTTTGTGGGCTGCCTGTGGTCTCCGGAATGTGACGTATAGGAATTTTTAAAGACTATTGTTAATTGTCTAATAAGCGTCCTGTATGGCTGAATGGCGTTGATTGACAGACGCATTCATTTCAGAACAATTGCTTCGAAACAGACAAAAGGGTATATACCAATAGGAAGTCCTGGATTGTTCTTACGAGCAACCTGTGACTTTATAGAGATAATTCTGAATTGCAGTTTTAGTTTCAATCAAATGTGAAGCGGCATGATTTAAGGGTGTTCGAAGAGCCTGTTAGACGAGAGTCACCTGGGTGGGAGTTTCAAGCTTTAGTTTTTAGATCAAAGTTTTATACACACCGATATATACTGAGCTGCAACTGAACACCACATAATAAAGTTCGTCATGGACGTTATTATCGATGACGGGCCTTTTCTCGAAGATATGATGGACCGTCCAGATCGTCCACGATCGCATACTTGGCCACTTCCAGATCCAGGATTGCTTGCAGTGGACACTAAGACTGAGGCTGAGCAGAGCCCAGAACCATGTCAGTCTCATATCTCAGTTCAGAATGAAACTCAGGAAAGTATCAAGAAATATGGCGAGGGAGCGAGCCCAAGGAAAAATAATCGCAAGAATGCATGGGGAAATTTGTCATACGCAGATTTGATAACACAAGCAATTGACAGTTCACCGGAGAAACGACTGACTTTGTCCGATATTTATAATTGGATGGTTAAAAATGTTCCATATTTCAAAGACAAGGGAGATTCTACATCCTCTGCTGGCTGGAAGGTGCGTAGGTGATCTTGGTTTTGAAATTCGATCGTCTTTCAAAGCGATTTAACTTTGCCTAGGCACGTTAGAACACGACAATCGACGCACCAGTCGTGTTGCTAGAACATAGTTGAAATCGGCCTAGGCAAATATTGCTTCGCTGTTCTTGTTATAGAAATCTCAACACTTCAGTGCCAAGATAAAATTACGGTAGCATGGTTCTAGTTTTTATTTAAATATCATGTTAGTTTGTATAGTTACTATGTATTTCAGGGTGTCGAATTGCTTGAAATTGTTCGGTAGAAGACAGCCATGTGAACTGTACTTGCTACCTGCAAAGTTTAGGAAAGAGTGTACGATTTCAAAATTGTATTGCGAGTGTGAAAATGCAGTCGCAGTCCATGGAATTTTCAGTTTTAAATAGTAAATGGTGATTTATTGTCTTTGACAAGATCTCCACCCCACTGTGTCATCGAGTATTTATACTTGTGTATATATCTGTTCGTTTCCGTATTTGCAAAATGACGTATTAACCTACAAATGATTGCTCACGTAAAGATAAATAATCCAAAATCACCGCGGTTTATAAATGTTTTTATCTTTCCTCTACAGAATTCTATCCGCCATAACTTGTCACTACATAGCCGTTTTATGAGAGTTCAGAATGATCAGAGCGGGAAAAGTTCTTTCTGGGTTCTTAATCCTGATGCAAAACCTGGAAAGTCACCGAGAAGACGGTCGGGATCAGTTGATGGAGCAGGTAAGGCGGAAAGGAAAAGAGGTGGTGGGAGGAAGAAAAACACCGCTGGATCGCCTGAGGAATTCGGTAGCAACCTCTCTCCTCTGGGTTCCGCATCATCGAGCTCATCACGTAACAGTAAAAAGAAAAGTCAGTCGAGCGATTCAGCCGCAGCTACGTCCCCTTGTTCCAGCACCGACTCATTGTCCAACTTACCAGACCTCGACGAGAACGGGGGAAACTTCATTTTGACAGCAGATAGCTTTACGCGCCCTCGGTCTACGTCTAATGTTTCTACTCACAGTAGTGTCGGCCGGCTAACACCGATTCCAGGAGAAGAGCTAGAGGATGATTTTGTTTCGCTTTCAGATGCAGATCTTATTGTGGGAAGTAGACCGAGGGGTGCATCAGATGCGGAAGCAACTGCAAGCCTTGTTGAGTCGATGACTTTAGGTCGTCAGACTGACACAATAAATCTCGATGAAAGCCTCAAATTTGATTCAAGTTTGATAAATGGTGGTTGTGGATATGCAGATGATACAGCTAGAACGCATTCTGATAGTTTTTCTTCTGTTCAAAGTGGTGATTCTGGCTACGAAAGCCCAGCATCTTATTTTGTGACACCTGCAGTCCAGACCAAGGCATCCATGCCTCAGCTTCATACCATGATGCCAATGCAGAAAGCCCCTCCACCATATCAGACACCACAGACAAACCAGACTCAATTCACACCTGTAAGACAACAGAAACCAACAAATATATTTGGTAGGAGTCAATTAGCCTCTTGTGGGCCTGCTGTTCTTAGTGCAGACAGAAGAAATCAAGGTTTTTTCAACCAAGCCAGCCAACCTCAGCTACAAATCAACCAGCGAGGATATGTCTCTTCTCAGCAGCCAACAATGAGAAGGCTTCAACATATGCCTCTTAAGGCCAGTATACCTTTCTCTGGAAGCTCTCAGACTACAAGCCTCACATCTCTGTCAGATCCTTATCTACCAACCACACTGGCTGGACTGAAAGAGGAGAGGAATGTGACAATTACTAAGAGCAGTGATTTGTCACAGTGCCAGTGCTTTTCTATGCCAATGGAACAAGATAGTGATCCATTTCCAAGTGATTTATCACAACTTGAACTTCATGATTTCAGTGATCGATTTCAGTTGCAAAGAGATCTTGAAAGTATAATTCGTAATGAAATGGGGGATGGAAGTTTGGACTTTGAACCAACGTATGTTAATGCAACCTCAGTGAATACGATGGCGATAGCTGGCCAAAACTGGGTCCACTAATCTTTTGAGGGCTAGAATACAAATGGCTTTGGACACTGTGTTTCTCACTGGCAAAGCATTTGTCCCCTTGCATCCATTCAGATGGGATATGGTGTTGGTACTGACGCTAATTCAAGGTGGAAATATTGGCTCTTCTAATAGACTGTCACCAAATCTCTTGACTTTGAGACTTTACAAGCTCATCTAGATTGGTGAGAAATTTCATCATTCTTTATACTTTTGTATTCATCTAAAATGGGGGATTTATAAGCCATTTTCAGTATAAATGATACTAGTTGTGTCGTATGAAGCCATAGTGTATAACAGCCACAAAGAAGAATTTTGTCAGGGTTCAACAATAATTCTACAGCTGGTCTGTTTGAATACAGCCCACACATCAAGCATCAACATTTAATACTAGTTTATGATTAATTAAGTCAAAATACTGTGCCTCCCCTCTGGGTACAGGCAAATGGTTTTGATTTTAGAATGTAAATTAGGCGGTTTTTGTTAAGTTCCTTTGCAATATTTGAACCACAGACTAAATGTTCTTTTTAATTATGGAAATGCTCTCATGGATGATCAAACTGTACACTTGCTGATATGATAGAGTGTAGAATATTAGTTAGTTCAGTCTACTGAAATATGCTGCTATAGTTGTGTTCATTGTACATCTGTAGTATTTGGTTTCTACTGAACCATTTTAGCCTTAAACAATTTGCTGTCCATTTCGAGAGTGAACACTCTAATAGGGATCTTTTCTTCCATTTTATGTATTTTCAGCAGACTAACATATTTAGGATTAAGCTATGACCCTGTGTGTACATATTTGATGCTGTTTACTAAAACCTGTATATAGCAAATTGATAACAATTAGCACATTATATTTGATTCTTTAGTTCTGGTGTTTTCATAATGTTAGTAGATCGTCATTAAAAGAAAGACCATGATTTTGTTGGAGTTGGAATCATTCACTTTTAATTTGGGACACAAATTAACCAAGTGTATGGCAAGTTTCATATGTTTTTCGTATTTCGACGTTCCTATTAGATTTTTTCCGAACACACTAGAGACACACTTCGCTTCTCGCGAATCCTCATTTTCTGTCGATCGAATTACATGTCCTGCCATTATCCACTTGCTTTCAATGATTTGTTTTTTTATGGTGAAGCTAAAATTTTGTTCAAGGGTTCGCGTGGAATAAAGAACCATTTTACCTGCAGAATAATTGAATATAAATTATTTCTTGCGTTCTTGTTGCTTGCATATAAACAGTGTTGTGTTTTGACGTGACAAGTATAATTTTGTTTTGGACTTTCTCGTTAGTTTTGGAATATTTTTTTTAAAAGTAATTGGTAATATAGATCTTCCGCGAATCCGATTCTGTAGGCGGTTTATATAAACTAAATAATCATGTAACTTTAGAGTTTTACGCTCAAGGTCTTGCTCCATGATACACGATTTTAAAAGTCGCAGTTATTTAACATTAAAATGTATTGAATGGGAAATCATTGAAAGGACAATCCAGCCTACACGTTGTCATTAAATTAATACGTCTCGCTTCTCACCCCCTATAATTTTTGTTATTTTCATTTGTCATTATGTTTTATCCTATGATCGGCTTGTATGTCTGTCTCTTTGTGAATGGACTATTTCGGGCCTAAATTGTGTATACAATTTGTATTTCGCAACCCAATTTTATCGGCGGTTAGGAATATTCCATTTCTGAATCTTATATTGTCCTGAAAGTTATTTTGTAACCAAGGGTGGATTTATACAAAATGGGTTGCCAGGTTATCAATATCTTGTGATATATTTTTAAATTTACATCCTGTGGTATTACAAACCGTGAATCTCTATGAATGCAAACTGTGCATATTGTCTTGCGAAGTTCTGACGCCCTCCCAAATTGAATAAGTCGAGTATTGCTGATGGTGGAGTAAAAAGCGAAGCAGTTTTCAAACAGGTTTGCATTGTGTAGTGGGCAGTAAAACATCTTTGTCTGATCTGAATAATGCAAAGAGGAACAGGAAGCCTGCTTAACTCAATTCCATAGATAAAGGATGTGGTGTTATTTAGGGAATTACATGAGATATCGCCGAAATATCTAATTGGGTTTCAGGGCTGAATGTACTAAGGCTATAATGAACATATTCCAAAAGCAATGAAATATTAAACAATAATTGCAAAGATAGCGCAAAATGAGATTACGAGCTTTGTGGCGGCCCCGAGGCCGTCGCCCGTTTACCGCGCGCCCTCGCATGCTATTTCCCGCCAAAATTTGTCTTTCATTCGACTTTATGCAAGGCCTTCGAATCGAACGTTGGTTATCCAATGATAGAGAAATGAAATGCTTGCTGCCAAGTTATGTTTTGGCGAAGAAACCTTGCTCTATATTTTAACGAGAATAAACCATTCAGCTACACCAGAACCGTGTCATTTGACCGTCATTCAACTTGTTTTTAACAATTATACAAAAGCCAAGGGTTATGTTTTCGGTATCCAGGGTCATGGTTACGGTGAGGCGTTGGGAGTGTGGCACCCGCTTTGAAAAAATATTCGAATTGTCTGCAAATAAAGGATGGCTCACCCACTTTTTCGGCAAATTGGACGCGTTTTAATGTGTTAGGATGAAGAAATTTGCGTGATACATTTATTTCTGTTCTTCATCCAAAATCCTTTCCTTCACCCGTCTTACTAATAATTTTTTGCACGTAGCTACAATCACTGCCAAAACTCTCGGAACATTTTTGATATTTTCAACGTTTTCATGCATCCATTCCCCTCCCCCCCTTCAAACAATGTTGTCTCACAGCAAAGTCAAGACATACTTTTGTGGCAAACCTTTTTCTACCGATCGCTGTGATAAAATGCATTGTATGCAACATTGTTTTAGGGGGGAGGGGGGTTTGTCTATAAGAAACACGGGAAATTTACGAAAAAAGCAAACAATTAGCAAAATGTGTAGGTGTTCCAAGGAGTTTTGGCAGAGATTGTATCTATCACTTTAGCAGCACCAATTTTGTCCACTATCTTTAGAATAAGACAAGATAGACAGGTCCATAGTGCTGTCAAGATAACAAGGGGTTTCTTGTGCAAATGTTGAAAAAGCAATAGCAAAAGTATAAATTGGCTGCTTCGCGAAATTAACAATGGGGCTCAACCCCATTTGCCCCCATAGTAGAACACACCTTAATTTCGGTGATAGTCAAATTGGTATATAAGATTAGATAAGCCAGTATAAATTGTTGAAAAGTTTTTTGCAAACATTTTCTAGATCTCGATTATTTGCCGTATATTGGCGGTTTTTGAAACGAAACGAAATTTCAATAAATCAAGTTGAAAAGAATCGACAGAATTTACCAGATTATTTGTGGGAGCAAGGCATTGCAGTGCCACAGAAATCCCTTTTAGTTATTAAATTTCATGGTAAACAAGTTAATCAAGCTTATTGGATCATAAAGCTTCCGCGCCTTCGTGTGGTCAGAACAGTATCCACAACGTCACAAACCATTAATTCTTTTTATGAAAATTTAACGAACCAAGTTCCCAGATATACTCATCTTAACGCAAACAGTCACGTAATTTTCCCACATTTCTAATGCTCGCAAACGGGGAACAGCTTCTCTAAAAGGTTTCAATTCTAACATCAAGTAGATGGGTGTCACTGTCTGCTATATGTAAATGTCTTGAAAGGGGCCAACGGTTGTAAGTAAACTTAATAGTCGGTTTAAGCAATTCTCTCTTTGCCACTCACACTCTAGGATAGAAGGAAAACCTTCACAGAACTTTTCTTATTCTGGGTTGACAAAGCTCCTTTTTTCCTTCAACCCCGGTCTGACATGTTTTTTCTGTTCGGTAGAAGCTTATTTAGTGGACCCGAGGCTTGTTAAGCAATTTTTATTACACTGAAACTCGTTAAGAGGTGCTTATCCTGATATAAAGCTTGTTTGGAAAAAGACAGCCAAAATTTAAAATTAAAACGAGACACTCGAAATGTGTGTTGAAGGAACATGCGCAGTAAGGTTCGTTATTGGCTAGCCATTTCGGAGGGAAAGTCGACAACTCGAAAGAAATCAAGGAGCAAGAATCTCTGGACAATGCCTACTGGTTTCAGTGCAATATTAGTATTTTTAAAGAAAAGTCACGAAAATAATGTAAATAGAAATAATCATTTTGAGTTGTAGAAAGTTTTTTTTTACTTTAGTAACAAGCATAACAGAAATTCGCTCCTCTGGGTAAATCTATTGGTAGAAAGAGAAAAAGTATTGCAATTAAACGATCCACAGTCCTGGGAACAGCTGTTGATGAAATAGCCTCTAACAATAACACCTGCTTGGTACCACAATTGCATAATTTGACACTTACTCTGCCCCATTCAAAGAAAAATCGTGCGTAATTGATAATAAACATAAATTCAATTGGGTAAAGGGGACTAGGTGTAAAGTCTCTTAAATATGGATTGTAGAAAATGCGCCTTGGTTGTATTTGGTGATATTCCATTTAGCGATAATGATTCGAATTACCAACTTGAAATGTGGCCAGCAGGAAAATATGATAAGGCCTGAAGCATATTTAGGCGAAGGTGGCAACTGAAAATTACAACTGTTGAGGAAATATTGATTTTCTCTTTTTCCTTACACTGGTCGTTGTTGCCAGTGTGAGTAAGCATAGATATTTTAACACTTCCAAGCTATGGCGGCGCCAGCCACTGAGCTCTGGAGGGGATAAAATAAAAAATTTTAGGCCACGCCCTTTTACTACCAGAAAACGCCATTTTAACAACAGGGAGCGCCAATTTATCCAAAAAAAGTCCATGACTAACTTTTGGTAACGTAAAAGCAGTTTGAAAATCATAGGATTACATCACAAAAAGTAAGCTGTCACAATATTACCCCTTCCCTAACGTTTTCCCATCAAATTTAAACGAAATACAAAATTGATCTTTCCGAGAACCAGTTACGCAGTTAGTGTGATTGACCCACTTGGAACATGAGAAAATGTTTTTTTGGAAAAGAAGTAACAACAACGTTTTTCAGAAAAAAAAATAAATCGAAACCATATGATCAAGATTAATTTTCAGTGGGATCACAGGATGCTGCAATTTGATTGCATCGTCATGGAAGGGGGCAACAGAATGCAACAGCATTAATGAATGTTGGTTCAAATGTAACATTTTTACTTGTAGGTTTTATGCCAAAAGCAAGATCTGTGATTTTGGCTTAACAACTACTTAGTCTTCTATAGATTTAGGCCTAAAGCAGGGCCTCCGACGAAGAGGGCCGGAGAACCATAGCCTCCCTACTTTTTTAACTAAACAATAGAGCTTTTTTGCAAGATCTTTTTATTGGTCTTTCATTTGCCCTTGGTCCCTCCCCCCTCCACTTTCCAATTTGTGTCGGAGTCCCTGTAAAACTAAGCAAAAATATAACGAAATGTCGCTTTATAACAGGAATTGAAGTATCGAGCTATTTCTGTCCTTTTAAATTAGGCGAGACGCTCAACAGTGAGGGTTGGAAAATCTTTGCATTTTTTTAAAAAAGCACTAGCAAATTAAAGCTCGATGTTATTTATAATTAAACAGTAGTTTTAAAAAAGCTTGAAAAAATGTTGTTATCCCTAGATTGAAGCATGTTTTTAAGAGCTTCAAACAATTATGAGCACAAGAAGACAAATTTTTTCCACCTCTAGAGTAACAAAATTTTGCACAAACTTGAAATATTGTGTCGATAGGAGTGTACTTTCAACACTTATATACTGCCCATTAGAGTCAATAGTCTAAAAAACCTTGAATATTTCATGTGATCAAAATACTTTTAAAGCACCATGGAAACGAAGTTTTAACTTAATATGATCTCTCTTAAGGCTGGCATGTTCAGGGTTTTATTTGATAGCAAAGGGTCTGGTCAATCATGTGCAGACTTTGCCTTGCACTTTGCCAAGATATATTCGTTTGTGGCTTTTGACAGTTCGTATTCAGGCAGAAGCAAATAAGTATGGCAACCGAAGTTACCTAGTTCAGAATTCTGCACTTAAAGTAGACTTTCCCAAAGTCTATTTAAACTCCATAAGGCATTCGTACTTCGCGAGAGCATATCCGGAGGAGACGATAGAATGCGAAGGAAAATAGACTTTTGACTCTTGTAGGTTTATGAATCAAACTCGACCATTTGCAATCCAAAAATTCTTTCAATTATCATAATTAACATAAATTAACAACAACAAGAGCTAAAAGCAATAAAAGTAGAATTTATGTTGAAAGGTAGATACTAAAAACCTTGAATAAGGACTCTCAAAGAAGTAGCAGAGGTCTGAACGTTGCTTCAAACCAATGTATTGAAGAGAATCTAATTTTCTGAATCATATGAACCCCCCAGTGAAGTTTCTGTGTCCACCCCTTACCAAAAACGTTTTGAGGTTAGGCAGCAAATCTGCATTTTAAACAACTCAAAAGAAAACCCTAATTTAAGTGTCCCTGTCTGTCAATTAATTGTCCCTATTGACCTTTTCGAGTTATGAACAAATCCTCTCCAGGCCTAGCGATGGCAACATCAATATACCCCTCGTTCTGCACACCAGCTTCCCTTTTATTTCCCAAGAAATGTTTCATAAGAAGACCTCAGGTGTAACATAATCAGGTCTTGGAATTAGTTGTCTGATTTTCTCTTTTTTTTACAAAATTAAATAAAAGAGGCCAACGATAAAATGTTTAAACACACAGTAACATTCATAGACAGTTCCTGCATTGCGCAACTCCTCTGCACCACATGTTTACGTCATATTGTATTCCAGGGATAAGACAAGGATTTGAAAATTGAATAAAGATCAATAATATAACCTGTTCGTATCCGTAACGACGCGATCTTGCCGGGAAGAGTTTTGTTACCTGTAAATTTGAATAAGCTGATCCTAGACAACATTTAAAAATACATCGATAATTCTACTGGAACAATTACCAGACCCCACCGCTTTTATCGACCCGAAGGCTTTTTCAATATCCTGATGTCCCAATCAAAACAAAAAATTGTAGTCCATAATCGAATCATTGCCTTATATGTTAATCGAGTGAAAGAAGTCTGCAGCGTTGCAATGATAAGATTAAGGAATTGATTTACGTTGCAGGGTTATTAAAGAACTTTCTATACAACAGGTCACCCCTACTATGGCCACCAAGATAGTATTTATGAAATCGTTTGTCTTTGAATCTATTATTTCTGCACTTACCTTCAGACAGAAAGGCAGTAGCCGAAAAAAGGAAATGATTTTCATCTTAGACATATCTTCTATTCCATTATCACCTTACATTTTGCCAAAAGCAAATACATTTTTTTAAATGAAATTAAAATTCTAAATGTTAACATTGAAGATTTAACCTGTCTCGTCTTCTTGACGACGAATAAAAACATTGATGTATCCCCCTCCCCTTCTCTAGCAAAGCATGCAAAAAGTGTCAGGATTTTGCGCCCTACCTCAAAATAGTGTAAATTCGATAGAAAAGTTTTGCGCCTTGAAATACTAATTTTCACCTAGAGAAACTTAATTTGAAACTAGTATCTTAAGCTTTTATATTAAAGGTACTGTAAAGATCTGTCGACGTTTAATCACATTATTCTAAAATACGTTTCTTGAAGAGCTTTTTAACGACTTCAGCAAAGATTGCAGTCCTTTATATAGCAATATGAGAATTTTTCAGAATTTAAGTTCCTAGTGCATTAGTTTTTGGTATCAATTTCTTATCAATACATGAGCATAAGATCTTGAATTAACAAAACAGAGATTGTTTCTTGTATTTTTTAACTTCAAGTCCTACTTGAAGAGTCTTAACTTCAGGAAAGGTTGCTGGATTTTATAATAGGGATTTCTTGTAAAAGACTTTGTATCATGTAAATCTCATTCAACTCTCATCTCAAAAGTCAAATATGTGTTATGCGTTAGACTTGTGAACTTTACTCCTTTCGATTGAAATCCAAATGTACACATGCGGTTTTCTTGGATTTTCTTAGTGAGTCATGGCCTAGAAATAATTTATCGTTGCAATGATTGAATTCTTTAGACTCCTGCTTAAATACGTCATCGTTCGAGGGGCAAATCACTCTAAGAAAATATCGTATACCTTTTGTGAAAATCCTATTCTTTTAACTGAAAATCCCCAGAAATCCTTTTGTTTTAGGCGAATTCTCGTACGCTATTTGCAACGCCCCTCGTCATCGTTGATGGTGTCAAATGAAATTGAAATCAGAGCATCTTCCTGTGAAATTAGACGTAATGTGAAGTAACGGACAAATCTATTACGTATGCATACCGTTAGAGGAAGGAGTTTTTACGAAAGATGCAACTTCAATGTAAGTAACATGTGTTCACAAAGGAGACAGGCATTCGACCACGCATCCTTTTTACTGCACCTCTTCGAGTTCCCGATGATTTATAAAGTTGATATCGTCACTAAAATATACCATAAGTGTAGAGCAAGGAAGCTTGGGGGTCTAGCCCCTTTGCTAAATCTAGATGTTTATTAAACCCTGTTTTGGTTTTGCAATAGAATATATACAATGTAGAAAAGACGAAAAGTTTTACATCCAGCAACATAGTTCTGGGACAAAAGGGCGCATTTCCCCCCTCCTTGAAGGAGCTCAACAGGCTGGACTTTTAGTGGCTTTACTGGCTATCTGCAGGAAACTTTAGGTCATATCATTAACCTTGAAATGCATGTTTAGTTTTTCCTTTATTGCTGCCTTGTATCTACTGCAAAAAGGAGGGTTTCCAAAGAATTTATTTGTGTCCCCCTTTGCCAAAACGAAACACGAAGTCCATGATACTCGATACTCATTATCTACGCAAATAGTGGTCCCACCAAAACAAACTCTTCTGTAAGCATAGCGTGAGAATTGCGTTTCCACGATCAGACTAAACTCTTAAGTTGTTCGTTTGGATAAAGATGATTTATTTATCACCTTTTTATCATTCTCAGTACCTCAGTACCGCATTAATAACAGTTTCAGCCAAGGGCCCAGGCTTGTTAACATGGCTTGTATATTAAAAATTTCAGCCGAAGGGAAATTCGAAAACTAAACACAGTTTACAAATATACCGTGCGTGTTTGAATTTCCTGAAGTCATTTTATCTGATGTCTAATGCATTAATACCTACCCTGGGTACCAGACTCACTATATAAGGGTAATTAATACCCAATTCAAAGTAATTCAAAATTCACTTCTTCTTTAAATTTTTTCTCCGGGCACTCTTCATTAAAAGATGGGTAAATACGGCAGTGGTTATATCAAATTTATTTCGAGACGTGATATCTGAAGTGAAGTTTAGTCATGACTACAAAAAACAAGATAAAACATTCAAAACACGAAAGAAATTGTACTATCACGTAAATCGTTGAAGATTCTTCTTGGAACATGTCGACATTGGATTGGGCATTAACGTTTATGATTGGGCATTAAACCGTTGGATTGTGCATTTCCAAAATTTCAATGAGGATCCAAAGCAATGAAGTCTGTTAGGCGCGTATCTTGCACTCTGAATAAACCCTCATCTTCCCACAAAAATGAGATTGTTTCCTGCATCTATAACCACAGTGGTCTAACTAAATTTGCAAATAGATAAAATATTCAGCAAGCGAAATTCATTTCAGGCCACGTTAGATACTGTCTTCCAGGAACATCTGAACATAATCTTAGAAGTGTATTTTCTTCTATTCGTTGCCGCCAAGACGGGGATATGAGGGAGGGAAGGGGGGAGGGAGATGATTTCACACCAACCTCCTTCCATCAAAGAGCTATTCTAGCAGCGTATTATTTGTGCTGTTATTCTATGATTTTGATACTGCTTTTACGCAAACAAAATTTAGTTATGGGTGTTTTCTTTTGGTAAAATTTGCGTTTTCTGACAGTAGAAATTGCGCGACCCAAAATTTTTTAGTTTGTCTCCCCCCCCCCTCCAGCTTAGTGGCTGGAGCCACCACTGGCACACCCAACCTTCAGGCAAATTTCTTATCTCCTCACTTCCCCCCATCCCCCTTAGAAATTCGTTCACGAATGCCCTGGATCATTGTATATTTTAACCACATGTAATGATTACTTTGCAAAAAGTTTGGGTAAAAATTATTCAATAGTTTACTTTAGAAAGCTTTTGACTTGCAGGCAGTTTACAAGATCATGCGATAGAAGTAAAAATCCTGCAAATACAATACAGCTCTACAAATATGTGCAATTCAATTGCTTCTCGCTTTTTTGCGGTTTCATGACGACATCACGCGTATGTTCGGACTGATTCGTCAACCATCTCCAAACAAGAAGAGAGTCGTCACGTGCATTGTTGACGTACTGCTTTTGTAGCGGGGAATGTGCCCTTGTGCTTGTCCTCGCTTTATTACCGGATTGAATGGGGGTATTTGTATTATTCTGACCTTATCACAATTCCACGCCCTTCCAATATTACCAATCACTGTTTTGAATAAAATAGAAAACAAAGCTGCGGCTAGCAAGTCGAATTTTGAGTGAATTAACAGAAGCATGACATCAGGAACTTCTAAAGCCCTTTGTCAAACTCAGTCACGAGCTGGACCGCCTTTTATTAAATTTGCAAAACTACTTGTATTGCCAAACAGATAACCAGATATAATTAGCTAATGATAAATCAAACGCAGTCCAATAACTTTTTACATGCCCTCATCCTGCTAATGCGAGCCTGCAAAATTTGCTCTGAAAATATATCAAGGTAATAGCCCAAAGCCTTCGTTGGTATGATGCAGTTTTATCGCACTCGAATGCCGATTATCATGCCACTTTTTTCTGCTAAAAGTAGTGAAGTTTCAAAGCTGATAAACCATATCTTGAACAGAATGCAAAAATTTGTGAAAGAAATTCAACCAAACTTCGATCGTGTACTCCTGCACTTTGTTGGAGTAATTCTTCAATTAGAAAATGCCTGATTTCACTATTCGCACACTGAAAAATCTTTTTATACAGAAACATTTTTAATGGAAAATTATCAAACAGAATAATTCCAAAGCCGTATAGAGGGTTGTTTGATGTCTAAAATAAACCGGGGCAAAATGGCTAACGTGCAAAGCTACAATCCCAGTCAGTATTCTTTTAAAAAAGTATTACGAGTTTCCGTTAGAAAAGACCGACCACGCAACCCTCCCCAATTGCGTCTTCACAAAGGGGCAGCTAGGGCAGTCAAACGTGCCTGTGTTATCTTTTTGCTATTTTTGCCATTTTTCTTTGCACTGCACCCCTTGCCCGCCGTGGTTGCAGGCGCCCTTGCCTTCCTTCTCTAAAGCAACTGAAACTCAGAATATTACTTAGTACGACATTGTCTGGCAGAATATTTTTTTAAGATTTTCTCCAGTGAGGACAATAGTCAAAAGGACCCTCAATTTGTACGGCATTATTTTACCTCAAAAACAAAAGTTAATTGTTATCACCGACTAAATCAGGTCACTGCACAAAATATAAATTCTGTAGAATGTTGAAGCAGCAAGAACATTTGCATCTGCAAAGAAATTTCACGAATATCTGACTGAACTCACTTCAGTGCTAGATCTAAGCGATGAAAATTGACAAACACACCATATATTAAATTTATCTCTACCCAAGTTATCTTTGAAGTGCATCTACAAAATTTCATCTTTTCTCCATCTCTGATTATCCCTAAATATCTTAAAATAGGTCGCCCATACATGATAGGATATTGTCTTTGTATAGGCGACCTATTTTATAAATAATGAACCTGAACCTGTCTAACAAGCAAATTCATTTCTTGATACCCTAAAAGTAATGTTTTGGTACATACGTTATCTATCAACAGAAACATATCTAGCAGTATAGTATATTTATTGTTTGTTAGTTTTTCAATCAAACTGGACTGAACGGCAAAGACAGCCCATTTAACAATGTGCTATGCGCGTCTTTGCCAACTTTCTTACTACTTCTTGCATGTCTTCATATGTAACAGGATCTCTTCTATAATAGAATTAAGGAGGTGGAATAAATGGTGCAGGTCTGGTTCATTACTGGATAAGCAAACTCCTATTACCTGTTGTTACAACTTGTATATCATTATATAAATCCACTGCAAGATAAATTAAGAAATTCAAAGGCTCTGCTTTGCACTATAGGTATCTATGAATGAAGGCCTGAGATGGAGCTCCGTGCTTTGTCATTTCCCTTACGTTGGGTTGCTTTTTTGTGTGTACTGATGATTTGTGATCTAAAACGCACCTATCTTTGCCATCTGCACATCACGTATTCTTTAAAAATTGTAAACCAGCCATTGACTGTAAATTTCTGAACTTCTGTTTCATATTACTGACTTAGCATACATGCAATGAACGCTCTCGTTCTCTTCAACCGTTCTTCTGGGTGCCCGAGACAACTTTTAGAAGACCAAATCCAGTTAATCTCCAAGTGATTAACCTTGTTCGAACAGCAAACAGGATTTCATGAAGATGCATTATCCTACTTTCTTATCTTATCAGGTATATTCGTCTTTTTAACAGGTTTTTGCAATGGGGATTAGCAGGTTTTTGCAATCTTCTTATTTCCCGTTCTCCCTCGCACAGTTCAAAGAAACCCATCAACCCTCCTCCGGATGAAATTTTGAAATCTTTTAAATCATAGTTCCTTGGGAAAGAAATTTATGTAAAGTAATCTATGATTCGTTCTTCACAGTTTTTCAGGTAAAAAAGGTTCAAGCACAATACTGAATTAAATTTCTCTGACTTTACGTATTACTGTCATTTTATGCATTGCCCTTCCTTGAAACTATTGCATTGTTTGATGACCTTCCTCCGACTGACTGCCGTGGAATGGTAATATTTTCTGGACTCGGCTCTTTCACAATTCCTTTTCCCCATTTGTAACCATTAGACTCTCCGAGTGAGCTGGCAAATTTTAAAATGGTTTTGCTTACAGGAGGAAATGTAAAAGTGCTCAAATTAGACTTAGGGTACTGAGGAAAAAATACTAGGTTTTTTTTCACTGCTGGGACAAGCAAAAGGGCTCAATGGGTCAAATGTCTTATCCGTAAATACATTAAAAAGTCCCTTTTGTTTGGAGCGCGAATACGACTGAAATTTTCAAGTCGTACTCAAGTCGTTTAAGTCTAAAAGCATTGTAGGTATGCTGGGAAGAAAGATACAATGATGTCTTTTGCTGGGACAAAAGCTACAATGACTACTCTTTGCTACAGACACGATTCCCCTAAATAAATTTCCTTAAAAAGATTTTGCTGTCTTTTGATAGATAGACGTGTCCACTCTACATAGATGTGGTAGATATGTTTAGCAAGTTTCGTCTAGTAACCCTAATAACCAGATATGGTAAAAGTAGGTGCATATTTCTTTGGTTGTGCCAATAAAGCCGGCTAAAAATATTGTGATTAGTGATAAGAAAATTAGCCCCTTCAAAATAAGAAGCCTCTCTGAACTTAACCTGTGTACCAGAGCCGCAAAACTAACGGCAACGAACAAAGTTATTTTCTGTTCATATATTTCTGTTTCTCTGCCTCTTTGACCTTGTGGGTCTCTTTTAGTCTTGAACAACCTTACTTTCATTTTTGTATCTGTTGCTTCATTAGTTATTTTTTAAAAATTTATCTTTCTTTTTCTCATAATCCATCGGTTTCACTAAAATTCAAAGGGAGACCATTTGATTCCATTGCACAATTCAGATCTACAACGCGCAACCCGGTCAGAACCCGCTGCAACCTTTAGAAGCTGCTTGGAGCTTCGTATTTCGCAATCTTGAGCGGTTTTGGACCGAGTTGAAGGCTAAAAATAGCTTTGAATGAATGGGTGACCGGGTAAGGATGCTCTTCTGCTACGCAACCTGATGAAACATCCAAAATGTTAATGATTAATGTTGATAAGGTTCAGGGAGGTGATAATACTAATGATATTGATAAACAGTCTTCTCTCTATATTTGCTAAAACACAAAATAAATAATTTCTAGAAATCTGACCGGTTTTTTGAAACATGTCAACCCGGTCTAGATCCGCGCCTAGGGCCTGAGGCAGTCTTGCCATGGCTCCTCCTGTCGGCGGTCTGGGGTGAGCCTCCCTTGGGGCTCGAGCACTCAAGCACCAACATACTTGGCGCCTATGTTGGATAAGCATAGTTTATGATGAGTTAATGGATTCCCAAGTCATTTAAAATATAGCCTGGTTTCTCCCCCGTTCTTTACCATATGTACATCCAAATTACTGACATTCGTTTGTGGCTAACCACCGTCCGTGCTTTCTCCATAACGCCTCATAAAAGGCCAGAAAAAACCTGGTGCAGGATATTGAGAAGCCTATTATTCATAATGTCACTTCTGCTCATTTGAATTGTCACAAGTTGGCAGCAACAAATATTATCTAATATTTTACGTTTTTTTCTTATTTTTGCGGTAGCTCATGTGACTTGGCTTTAAAGAGACATCGCTTTAAGCCCATTAACAGATAGTTACGTAAACTGCTGAAACCAAATAAATTTAGTGGTTCTGGCACACGCTAGCGCTAGTAGCTTTTGGCACACAACGCACATTTGCAAAACTGCTTAGACGTGTTTACTTGTAGTTACCCTTTTTTGAGAAGATTCTTTTGGAAATATCAGCTGATTTTGTGATGTTAAGCTGTCGTGATCAATATACATTATGGCTATAGATTTACCATATTTTTCCCATATGTGCTGTTCGCCTTACCTTACTGCTACCAGACAACTTGTATAACAGACAAATGTTTCAGCGCTGTAATTAAGGAGCAGAGATTTCTAAGGACTTTACTACACGGTTAGATTGCATCATCATGTATTAATATTGCCAAAAGGATGATAAGGTTTTCTGCTTAAATTACAACTTGTGCTTCAGTTATGCACAAAAATGAAGAACATATTATTTTCAACTATAAAATTATTCAAGAATGTTAATATCTGATTAATATCTGGAATTTGAAAAAAAATGAAACAATATTTTGAAACATACGAAAGCTCACTCTTCAGAGTATGAAATGGCAGAACATAGATCGAAAAAAACCAAGTCAAGAAATTTATTTACCCGGTTGTAGATCAAAGTAGGCCTATCAAAAACGTGAATACTGAGTTCTGGTGAAAATAGCGGATGAAAAATCTAATCGTGTAACTGGGCCTTATCAATATTTACTTTTTGTAAGAGAATAGAGGAAGATAGGAAAATTTTAAGTACAAGCTATTGATTAAATGATGAAAGGCAATGATAATTCTTAACACACTGGGAGCTAGAATAAGGTAAAAAAGTCAGTGTGAAGTAAAGAAAACCACTGACACCTCAAACAGTCGGCTGTAGACCGGTTTCGCCCCATGTCAGGGCTCCTTAGTACAGCTAGACTGAATGGGGACCCAATGCTAACCTAGGGCCAGCAATTAGGCTGTCAGTGGCAATGCATGTGGGAGGTGGTAAAGTCTGAAAAGAAGCACGCATGAGTCTTCTATAGCAAGCAATTTAAACAGCTATTAGCTCCATGTAAGACGCTCTGAACATGAGAAACTGTAATGCATAATATTGGATTTGGTTGTTTGGACTGCAGATTGAATATCATGAACAAAAGCGTAGGAGATTTAGGGGCTGGGGAGGCTGCTGCCCCCAAAAAATCTTTCCGAAATTAACAATATCATAAAATAAAACCGCCAAATACATTTCTAAAAAAAGGAATGCATTCTGAAGGCGTCGTACTCCTATTCATTTCGATGTTTTATTCCTTAAGCATCTTCAAAATAATTTGGCAATACTGGGAAGGCCCTAGGCAGCGTAGAAAGAAAACAATGATTCCCCTGACAAGTATTATTCCTTCCAACAGACACCCCCTACGTGCGTATTCTCTTTTTTGACGAGCAATCATTTTCTCAAAGCTTAATTTTTGCTCGCTCAAAGCTTAACTCTTACCCAAGGGGGGTCATGCCTTTCTCTCAAAGTTTTGTGAAGAAAATTTTTCAAATTCATAACTACATATTAAAGTACATTGAACTTAATGGTGCAGCCTTGCTGAAGGCAACATGTCATTAGCATAATATGTTCTGTTATATGTGCAGAAGAAGTAATTCTAACAATGAACAAGTGATAAATAGCCGTTTACAAGTGATAATTTACAAGTTTGTTTGCATCTTTTATTAGACCAATTTACTGGTTCCTTGTAACCAGTCTATCTGCGTCAAAAGATCAATTTTCATTTTGGTTTTAAGGATATGCAACGTCCCGGTCCAATTTTTTATCTTTAAGAGAGATGATTAATTTCAGTTGTGGCTTTTCCAGGTTTGTAAGGAGAATTTTCTAAGAATATGAACAGACTTTGAATGTTGGGTAGATGAAATTAAGATATGTTGGTGTGATGAATTTTTGGCATGAAAAGTTACTTGCAGGTCAAAAAGGGAGGGGAATTCTTTGAATTTCTAGCTAGCAGGTTTCTGAAAGAAGCTCTCTTTCAAGGACCGCTCAGCTTTCGTAGTGTTAACGCCCTTGCTGGCATAGCTCTACTTAATATACAGTATGAGTGAAAGAAAAAACAGTGAATCTTGCATAGATTTGCAAACCCCAATTACAATGACCATTGCGCAAGCATTGTATCATAGCATCTGGTTTTGGGTCCTGAGGCTTCGGCGATTCGCCGCGATCAATGCTAGGCCGTGGAAATATCCCTAGCCCTTGAATGGATGAATAGATCACTTTGAGGGACCTGCTCATCTTACAATCAATTTGAATTTCAATCAAGCTTGTGCTATGAATAATGAAGAGACTTACCTACCAGAAGGTGGCCTTTTATCATATTAGATGACGTCATACAAAATTTTGTCAGGTAGCCTCTCAAGTAATTAAACTGAAATCGAATCTAAAAAGGTGCTTTAAACTTCCATTCTGTTTTGAAACTTCAATGTAATATTACTGTAGTAAATCAAAATGAATTTTGCGATTTGAAGTTACTCTTCTCGTTACTTTACGGATGCATGAATCATCTGAAATGAAATCACCACCAAACGCAAAAAGTTGTTCGATAGAATTAGGAATCGCAAGACTCAGAATGTGCCTGTGAAATTAGTAGAGACTAGCAGAATAATATCCCTGATAATGTTAATGTAATATAAGAAAATATTTAGAAGCTCAAATTGACTTCATAATGTTAAAACATCTATTTTATCCAGGTTTTGCAAAAAATCGATGTTGGCTTTTTGTGATTTTTCATTTTTAGAGAAATAATTAAGTGTTTCAAGAGGCAATCAAGTCTCAGAAGATACATCCTAAAAACGAACAATATCACTCGTGTACAAACCCATGACTAAGAAAACCACACAAAGTTGGAATAGTCACATAGAAGAATACATGTCTAGTTTCTATTAATTTTTTGAGATAAAGAAAATACAGAATACAATTTTAAGCACTATAATGACCACGAGAAAGCTTTGAACTTTTTTATAATTTTTGTCTGCCTGCGTGGGGAAAGACTGGCTAAGTCTTTCTTGACGGCTGTAATTTGTGTTGTTACCGTGGCAACTGATAAACCGTAGGCGTAGATAATGGTCTTAGCCAACGAACTCCCAGGAAATATTTCGTTTGGCCGTAGCAGATGACAAAAAATCTACAGATCTAGTACAAAAAGGTCGCGAATGTTCCTAAGGGGGAATACACCTCAGCATTTTCTCGCACACAGTTTATCTCCACAAGGTCTATCATAAGTATTTGGCACAGAAAAAGCGTTTTAAAACTGCTTGCCTAACTACTGTGTTGGTTTGTGACTGCATTGGAGCAGAAGCAGACAAATAGTCGCTACTCAGTATTAGTTTTGTTCGCTTGCCGATGCGGGTGGCTGTAATGATGCTTTTGTTAATGATGTGAGTGGAATATTAAAACATACCCATTTATGGTCCAACTTAAAACACCTCGAGCAAGGGATATAGTGTATTGTAAGTGAGGTGTATTAAGGGTAGGGTTTGCACATTGGTGGACTATGTAGGCCTATAGAATTATTTCGAGCCAATCTGTAAACAATGGTATCAGGACATTGATGTAGATTCTCCTTATACTGCCTACTAGTGTGAAATCTTTTGGTTTTTATAAGATTGATTGAAGATTTTAGAAACATCAATAATGTACATTATAACATTGCCTAAGATGTTATAAGCCTCGCTCTTTCTCACATTGCAAACCTCCTCCTCGATACTTTATTCTGTGAAACAGTGAAACTCAGAGAACATAAATTTTTTTACCCTGATCGATAGCACAATGATTACTAGAAAATCTAACTATTTCTTTTTTATAAACCCTTCAGTTACTTTGAGCACTGTATCTCTGCTTTCCTTGAATACAAAGGAAACTATAGTATCCCCTTTATAGAAATCTAATCGAACTACAACACGATTTCACAATCTAGCTACTGCGAGAACATAGGACGAGCAACTAAGCCAAACGAAGTATTTGTTAGGATCTGGCCTACTTAGCACAGTAAACACGATTTTCATCTTATAATCACGTTTTTTAGCAGATTTGTACATATTTGCATGGCGTGGGTCTGTTTTACCGCATTTTACGAGATACGGATTCAGTAAAATCAGTATAGATTATCTTTCTCTAGGAAAGAGTCTCCGAAACTAAGATAAATGTCCCACCAAAAGCTTAACAAGTTTCACAGTCATTTTGCAAGTTAGCATCTCTACCGGTGTATTTTGCGGTTAGAGCCAATAAAATTTGCATTCACCACGAGGACAGAATACGAAAATTTAAAGCATTGTATGCTTTATATTGCATGTGATATACTAAACCCATATTTGTTCGTAAGAACGCTGTAATTTGTAGACATAATATCAAAAAAGTTTTTTGCAATCAAGCAGCAACCGATATGAGTTTTCTATCATCTTTTTAATGCAAAGCATCAGTCTTTGAATACAGTTTATGGAACAGTATGATAAGAAGATGATCACTGACTGAAAACAAACCACTTTAAGGTATATGGGGAAATGGAAGATTTACATCTCCATAGCTTTTTTATCCACAATGTAAAAGGCAAAGATGCGGGCCATCCAACCATAAGCAGCCATTATGCTTGAAAAATTGATATGGCTTGCAAAATTTGAAACATTGTTTTTTACAGAAGACTTTTTTCATCAAAACCCACTGTAAGCATTCCAAACAGGATTTTTGCTAAATGTTTTGGTATAATTGCATTGGGGTACTGGCAAGTGAATAGAAAGGGGCCAGAAACGTATCCTTGAGAGCTTCTTTTATTCAGCAAAATATGCGTATGTGCTGCAACATACTGTTTTATTCCTTGCCAGTAACTCTTTGATCGCTACTGCTTCAGATTTGCCTATCTTAAGAGTATCTTCCTTGCATTTATATCTAGAACAGGTTAATGTAGAAGTGCTAAGAAATGTTTTCATGTTGTCAATGCTACCCACATAAGTTACTAAAATTTATTTGTTCTATGCATATTATCAGTATATGTAGATTTTGGCAAAGGTAATGATTTCTAAGAAATTTTTAGAAAAAATTGAGAAAATATTTTGTTCTCTAAGATAGCAAAATAATTTATAAACTGTAATATGTTGTTGATAATGGCAGTTGTTGTTGTTGTTGCTGTTGTAAACATTAAACAGTCAACGATGTTTTAGAAATAAATATGTGTTTTTACTTTGCTTTGCTGTTCCATTTTCTACTTTCACTGAAAATCAGCAGTTCCGTGGAAGGCAAAACGTAGACCGAAGAGTGTTCCCAACCTGCCAACAAGAAACTGCTACGTGCATTTCTTTGGGCTTACCTTTGGAAGTTAGTTCAACAATATCATCCTCCGAATCGACGGTTTTATATTGATGAGTTCAGGGCAGAGGGAAAATAGTGTATATACCTCACTTTTGTGTTTTAGGTATGTGTAAAAGAAATTTATAGCATTAACAGATTTATGGGTAATTGTTTGTGGGACATGTTGTTCTCCCAAAAGTTTTGACGCACCTACTTTTAACTAGAAACAAATTATTTTCTGTTTTAGTTTGTTTCCTTGTAAAAACTTTGCTTAAGGATACCACATTATTGGGAGTTTACTTTCCGTACGATTTGTTGAGGGAAAGGCCTCAAAAATATTTTTTCTGGGAATTGCAAGCCCCTGAACGATTCGAAACCTGGCATAACATTTGAAAAATGCTATGAGATAAATCAGTCCAACCAAATATCAATTTTCTCGCCATTTTATTGTCACATCACAACTGATTGTGTAAAAATAATATTATTTAATTATTATACGCACAGCCGCTAAATATCAATAGAGATGGCATAAAGGAGAGTGATGATTTAGATTAGTCAAGTTAATTTTGTAGCTTGGGTCTAATTTAATTCCATACAGTCTTGTGCAGGGGCAGATTTAAGCGGCAAAAATTGGGGGGAGGGGGTGTTAGATATTGATTAGATTATTGTACCACACCCTTCGAGGACTGGAAACGCCCGCTTAAACAATTCAGCTTGTAACTTCAATGTAAAGAAGATAAAGAGATAAATAAAGTGAATTAGTGCATTTTCATGTTACCTCTGATCGCAAAAAATGCTTTTTATCGAATAGAAGCACAATTTACCGAAAAGCATAAAAATGTTATGGGAGAGAGGGCGTATCACACCCGTCAGACACCCGCTTAATGCTTACTGCTCATTTATGAGAAAATTTCACTATCTTTTCATTGGAGCAAAAATTACGGAGTC
This sequence comes from Rhopilema esculentum, assembly GCF_013076305.1. Next base: position 7,504,165 of record NW_027019328.1, read on the forward strand.
GTTATTAGGCGTGAGACGAGCAATCCTTTAATCCGGATCCTCGTAAGCCCAATCCGGATCAAACTGAGGTCTCTTGTATCCACGTCAGGACTCTGGAACCGTTTGAAGATTATATACGATTTTAGACCGCGAGTCTCTATAGGGGCCACTGTTTCCCACTGACAAGTGTGGAGAGAGCACGAAGAGCTTTTCAACCAAAATCTAAGATGATTCTTTTAGATTATTAACTGAATAAGGTCAGGGAGATAAACCTGCCTGTTCAGCAGCATGTTTTTAGAGTGCCGTTTTTGTTCCAGAAAGAGTTCATTTCTTTGAAGATTAAATGTAGATTTATTGAAAAACTCATATAAAAAGAAGTTATTTTCTATACGTTGATAATTATGAAACCATGACTTATCCAATTAATCAATCTTTTCTTTGAACTTTGTTTTTCTTGGTTTTTTTCATTCATGCTCTTAATTCATTCACAAATTCATTCATTCATTCATTCATTCATTCATTCATTCATTCATTCATTCATAATCATCCTTACTTCATGCGCTGGATTTATCAAACTGCTTAGCAAAATAGTTTCAAGTCTTTTGAATCTTTCCTTTACATTATTGATCTCATTGTTACGAAGATCAGTCGTATGTTCAGCAATTTTCATTAATTCTTTTTTCTTATCATAATTCTTTCTTTTATATAACAGTTAATCTACATTTACATCGTGTCGATCATTATTAATGACTTCATTTAATTTATCCTAAAATTAATTTCCATTTCCCTACTCTGGATACCCAGGAAGGGGTATAACCGCCTTTTAACAAGATACTTATATCTCTCGATAATTAATCTAAAATGAGCCAGGAAAAGCTATTAGTTTTTTCTTAAAGGATATCCTATCGTATGGAAAGCATTGCAACTTCTAGTCGGAAAACAAAAATATAAAATAACAGTAGAGTATTCATCCCATCTTACCGACTATCTCGTATATTGTTGAATTCACGAGGCATTTACAACAAGATTTAAGTCCTTGAGATGCTTCTTCGAAGAATTTTAAATGAAAAATATCGTCGATCTCTTCGAAGCTCGTAGATCTCTTCGAGATTAAAAGTTCATAGGGTGACACTGCACCTTCTGACGCTGGTAGGAAATTGCATCTGTTCGGATTGGGGAATCCATTCCAAGAAAATTTTTCGTGATTGTGTTAGTGATTTTTAATATTTTTTGCCACTTTATGACTATTTATGTTATCTTTCATATCATATTTTTTCAATTCTGTTGTATCTTTCAGATTATTTTCCGCTTATTTTCTTGCAAGATTGTGCATAACTAAGTGACAACTAGCTTTGGACCCAATTCTTGCGAAAACTACATCTTGATGTACACTTCAACCATACTTTGTTCCACTAGATTTTACATTCGCACCATATTATTCAAACCTCTATCCCAATTCCACCAGCCTGCATTTCTTCAACGCCATTCTTAATTCTGTTTCTTCAGCATCATCCTTCAGTCTGGTCAAATACTCAAACGCCAAAAACACTCAAAAACATCCATCAACTCCACCCACTCGAAAATGTCTTCATGTTATCTAGACATATTCAAATATTCATATGACTACCCAAGGGCTGTTATCAAAGTCTAATGGAAACAAGATAAGACTGTTACAAATGAACTATACAGTTCTGAGATAACAAACAAGCTCCATTATTCCAAGAAACGACCACTGGCAGGGAGTTTTTATTGTCATTGGTATCAACAAGTTGGATATTCCTTAGCCGTACATGGCCTAATCGACACTCCTAGAAACAAGCTACTACAAAACAATGAACAACAACGTTATATGATAAACAAAAATCGATTCAATGTACACGTTGGTGGTCTTTTATTGTTTACCGAGCTCGACTTTTGAGGAGTGCAAAGAATATATATTGAGAGAGCACTGCAGAATGTAGCAAGTTAAACAGCTTAGATTTCGAAGGAGACTATAGCCTTAACAATGAGAACGAATGCGGCGTGCTTTGTACAGATCATCCATATGACCTGAGACCTTCAAAGAACATTTAACAGTTTTGTCACAATCGTAGTCACATTATGATCGGTACGAGATCCGCAGCTTCACGGCACAATGAGCAACTGTAGTATCAGTGTGTGATTTTAATCTCAAAGAGATCATCTTAAAGCTTTTATGTCATAATATAATCAATTCTATGTGAACCCGCTAACAGCCAGTGTTTCCATGCAAGTTTTGCTATTTTGATGTGCCCACCACAGTCATTAGGATAACGTCTGAGACTGTGTTGCAAAGAATATCATGCTGTCGCAAAGGACATGGGGTGGCATCAGAACTACAACTACCCTGGGACGAAGCGTTGTAAACATTAGATTTTCTCATAAGTTTCACGTGCTTCATATTCTCAGTTATACAAAGTTATGCAATCTAGCTACTTCCAAGATGTATCCTGATGGGTGAAGTTTATATTTTCTAGCCATTCACTTTGCAGATGTGTCTTCCAGGGTTATCAGTTTGTTACCCTAGGTGCCGTGTCCTTTCTTTCCAGAAAAAAGGCAATGTTACACTGTTTTGAAATTTGCAAAGTTTTTAAAAGAAATCAGGATGTAGACATTAATTTTGAACATAATTGATATTTGGGTATTATAATTGTATGAAATTGTAAGTTAGTATATCAATGTTGAAATTGTACAATAGCTTTTAGATTCTCGCTTTGATTGGCTTATAGCTGTTAGCTACAGTCGTTGCCAAAATAAAACAACTGGAAAAATAATGGAAATAAAATGGTTATGTATTTTAATGCCTATTTACTCTCCAGATGCAAAGAGTACAAGTTTCGGGAGACAAAATAAATATTTCAGGGCAGGACAGTAAAAGAACTTCCTTCGTCCCTGTTTCAGTGGTGGCTCCAGGAGGGTCTGGAGATAATTACTTCTCAATTAAGTCGTCACATGCATGATCACATGATTCTTCAAAAAATTTGTAAACAGTATTGAGGAACCTTCAACAGTTTAATAAATTTCAATTGATACAGAATGCGGTACAGATTTATTATCTTGCACCTGATAAAGAATTTTTTATCATCTACAACCTTGGCGTCTTCGTTGGGAGCATCTACAATCCTTGCCAAAAGTCTTGGTACACCAAGCTAAAATTTCGCATAACTTCAGTAGCATCCCCCTCTCCTCCTTGAAAAAATGTTGAATAACAACAGTTTCAAAGCTTGAAATTAGTCCAATGTCACTTTATCAGCTAGGGTAGGTAATGGGCTTTTCTGCCAACATTGTTTTTTGGGGGTGGAAGGGGGGATATTTCTGTATCTTACAGTCGGAAACCTTTATTTTTTCAAAATCTTCAAAATTGGTCGCAGGGTGTTCCAAGGGCTTTTGTCGAGGATTGTACCTTGCTCAGTGCCGAAAACAAGCATTAACGCAGGCTGAGGCTAGGGCATTTTTTAAAGAATTATTAAGAAGTGGGACATTTCTCAAAAAGTGCCACTCTCACGACCAGAAATTGTAGGGTGCTTCAAATTGTAATATACTTCCCTTTTTTCTAAAAAGTCGAGGTGTTGTGATTATGGGATTATGAACACATATTTCTTGTAGACATCTATTCGGTTAAGATTTCCTCATACCAAGAGCATTAGCTAAGGGAAGAAGTTAACAATTTTTCTTGGAATGAGGAATTTTTATCTTGGTGTTTGCATTTTATCACATTTAGGAATGTGTTCAAGACACCAATGATCACGCTGTTTTGATGCCAAGTTATTTTAGGATTGAGCCTAGGTTTCAAGATTTTACTTGAATTACTATAACGAAGTCTCTCTAAAAAGTTCTTACAGATTGTTAAAAACCAAGTTGGAACTTTTGTTTATGAAATGTTCAAGGTCAGGAGCCAAACTAGAAAAGAGAGTCTATTAAAAAGTTTTCAGTGAAGAATCTGGATGTCTATGAAGGCCTATGAGAAATTTTTAAGAAAGATTCCAGAGTGGTTAAAAATGGCTGTTTCTGGAAGCCTGGCTACAATGACATCTTTCTCCGTTTAATTGTGAACAGTGTCGCCGAGAGGTTTTGGAGGCCCTGCGGTAAAAAGGAAAGATAAGACCTTCTGCGAGCAGGGCGAGCTGAAAGCTTTTGGCGACCATGTCCTTTAGATTAGCATTCATTCCAAAATGCATTCCAGAATACATTATGGAGATATTTTCCTGCAATTGTTTAAAACGTTGAACAAATTTCAGGCATAAATTTGTTATCTATAACCTGGAAACCTTAAGGGGTGTCCTAATCCTCAAGGCCTTAAGGCGATTTGCCACCGCCTCACCTTTTGGTGGCCCTAGTTGCGGGTTTGTAGTTTTGGTGTTTCTAAAAGCAAATCGCATAGAAACATTTTAAATTATGGTCCAAAAAAGGTCACCCCCACTCTCTTTGCTCATTTCGTATAGCACCTAAGTATTTAAAGGGCAATTTTCGGTTATGCAACTGGCAACTTGGTAAGCTGCAATGGGGCATTTTACCTGAAGTTTTTAAAAGTGGGGGGCACGCGTGAATTGCCCTTTAAATACCTTTCGAGAATTAGATAAAGTTGACAAATCTATTGTTAAAACACAATAGGGATTACGTCTGTCACTATTTTGTCATATTCCACGTGTTAGTGATTCCAAACCCCACTTCATCAAATTTTGCTTTATGTTCGTTCTTTTGAAAGGGCCTCACAATGGCCTAGGCATTGGGGTAAAAGGAGCATTTTGGTCGTCAGTGTTTAGGGAAGTAGATGACCTAGTGGGGTAATTGCCCCATCACTGAGTATGTTAACAAAAGGGCCTGGCTGAAGCATATCAGCACTTGGATCGACTCGACATAGCATTGTGTGAACCAGTGCACAGTCGCTTTTACCATGAATACACAGATGCACAGACTTTCTTTATATCGATTCTTTTCTACAGTCATGTGGTAAAACGCCATTTTCTAAGTTTTTAGACAAAACATGAAGGACCGAAGGACCAAAAATTCAAGTTGGGCGGGCAATGCCCCCCCCCCATGCCCCTCCTTTGGCTTCGTGACTGATTAGTTCTCTATGGTGCCTCCAACGCAATTTTCCTGTAAGATGATAATATTGCTTTTGTAGTTTGGCCCCGGCAAATCGACTAAACATTTGACTCAGCTTTTGTTTAGTGAAAAGTTTAGTGAAAGTTTATTCGTATTATCACCCTGTTTAGTGTTGTTTAGTCGTGTTGAGTGCAGTTGGGCAAAGTTTGATCCTGGCCAAAAATGTTTAATGATGTTTAGTAATGTAAAGCAACGTTTAGCCCATGTTTACTCGTTTTGTCACCAAATTAAACATATGCTGCCCCTGTGCAGGCGTAGTAGCTATTGGTGACGATGATTTAAATGACAATATAGTTCTTCCTCATTTCACTCGAAGGTCTTCTACAATTTTTAAAAAAGAGTTTAGATTTGGAGTTAGTTTTGCTTTTATCATATTCCTTTTGCATTTTACTGCCAGTCCTACACATTTTTTGACAGTTTCTTTTATTAAATCTTCAAAATGCAACTGTAGAAGATCTTTGAGGTGTCCCCAGGTTTTGAAAAAAGCGGAAGATATTATAAATATAATTTCATACAATACAGTTAGCATAAAGTGTGCTGTAACCTGATTTTGAAAAATTTAATCAAGATAATGTAACAAGAAATACTAGCTCTTCACTTTTTTTGTACTACATCCATACTTTAGGCTGGTAAAGTTAAGCTCAATTATAACATTTGTTTAACAGCAAGGAAATTGGTTAGAAATCACACGAAATTGTTTGCTTTTTCTGTCTTAGTTTTCTATCTTTCTAGTTATTTATATCTATATTTTCTAAACCTGTACGTACTTGATTTTAAATTTTGAATAATGCATATGCTCATAGCTTTTATCATTAGAAATGTGGCTTTTAATTTTCTCCATAATGCTTAATGCAAAGTGCTCCTTTACTATAAAGCTAATGACGAGTGCGCTATCAGAGCTCCTAATTTAAAAGATGACATCAGTTTTCTTCATCTGATTCTGATACCCATTTTGAAGCATCGGACACACATAAATTCATTTGAGCATTTTGGTCGTTATCGTGGCCATAACAGGGTTTATTCTTAGGCCGAACACCATTAATACTTGATATTTGGTATGAGATTTCAATATAAACTCGATTTTTAAATTATTTATCGATAATATACTATCGAGCTATCACACAGATGGTTGTCTTTTATATTTAAAGATTATAACAGCTAGTCAGAACAAATGGCGCAATACGATTGCAGATTGCAAAAGCAAGCGGACGAACATCTACATCAGTTAAACGACCACGCATTTCAATATCCACGAAACATTAGCTATTTTAGGTTTTCTTGTCTATGTATGCTCTGAACAAAAATACATCGCAATCTCATTTATGTGACAGACTATCTCCCATGGAATATCATTCTCAACGCTGGTTTTCATGTAGCTGATTCAAAATTTGGTTTCTTATCAGCTAGATTCATTCTTATAAAGCTGCCAAAGAAAAAAATACGTGGAGATAATTTCAAGCTAGGATTCTTATCCGATGATCCTTCCTTTTAGAATTCATTGCCGGCCACAAAACCCAGGAAATTAGTGATAATTATCAATCCCTCTTATCTTCTTCTGTGGTTTGAAAATGAAAATGAATGTTGTTGAGGGCTTAGAATGATTTCGCCAACTATTCTTGTAATTATTGAAAAAATTATTCTAGCATTTCATGTCTCAAATGTTTTTTAACACAGTAAAAAACTTCTTAAATGATATAATAGCATACAAACAAGAATCCTTCATATTGAAGAATCAATGAATCAAAGTCAATGGCTTTCTAAAATCCTAAACAGTAACCTACCTAAGGTATCACTAGCTTTTCTTTTTTTGAAGTCAGATTTTAAGATTCTTAATAACTAAGAATTTTGAAGAAATTTTGATTCTATAAGACTTAAAAAAATCAGACTTCTTTTAAAACGCGTTAGGAAAATGATGGCTCTCCTTTCTCATAACCATTCTCAACAAAAGTTCCATGCTATCACATGTTTTCTCAGTGGCAGGAACACGTAGTCAGATTATTTTGTTGCGCCTGTCATAAACGCCTTCCGTTAGTTAATTGGTTCTTATGAATCGGGAAAGAATAGAAACGCGGTTCTATACTGCGACAACATAATTTATTTTGCGGCCAGCGATTTTTTTAACAGTACCTCTCAGAAAAACATTCCACTGATGAGAGCATCCTGTATGAGCATTATTGTATTATTTATTTATTTATTTGTTTTTTATACATAAGCACATTATATTTTTAATTACACGCCAAAGGCTGGTCTAGAGGTTATTGGCTCTTTGATGTTGCAAATAAAGTTTGAAAAAGAGACTTATCATCGTTTAGCAAATTTAGCAGCAAAAACGTTCGATAACAGTCTCGTTGTAAGATGCCCGTATTAATTCAGACAGTTATTTGAGTTTAAGTTCAGTTTGAAGCTTGCCTGGGCTTCAAGTGCCAATTCGTGATACTCTATACCCTGTTCCTACTCCCGCTCCCAAGAACTGCTCCTGGTCCTACCCTACAATACTGCTTCATTTGGTGACAAATCCGTAGCAAATACCAATCTAGCTTTGTAGAAGTAAATGTTTTACCAGGAGTGTATCTGAAAGGGGTGTAGGGGCAGGATAATCAGCTTTTAAAGTTTATGGTATTGCACACTTCTTTTACAAGAATACTTAACTTTTTGCCGAGCCTCAATATTCTTAAAAAAGTTTCGATTTGGAGCCTAACATTATTCGCAAGTTATTCTTGCCCACTACAAGATGTAAATTCGCTTTAAGATCAAAGAAAAAATTTAATTCTTTTTTGACATGTTGCTTCATAAACAATAACAAAACAGTAAAATAAATGTAGTATAGGAATACACAATCTAGTTACTGAGCCACACTGTAAAGTTAATTATTCACAGAGTGGATGAGTGTATTTCAAAACATTTATGTATAGCGTGAATAGATATGTACATAAATATATAATAGCTGCTTTGCTTTGTGAGAAAACTGAGATAAATAAAAGATTCCAGTCTTGATGAAGTTTGAGCCTGGCATTTTCATACGTTATTCTACATTATAGCGATTTTGAGCCTCAATATTCTTATAGACTATATTCTTATAAAGTATAAAGGGGTTTTGAGTAGTTCAGTTACTTAGATCAAAGGATTTGGGATTTTCTTCCAAACGGTGTTAGGTCATCCACAAATACAAATAAGTTTAAAGTTCTTATAAAAATAGTAGTCACTCAGTGGCGGATTTAAGGGGGCGGGCAACTAGGAGCGCTTGCCCCTCCCTTCGCGAGTTGAAGCAAGTATGGCGCTCCTTTCTTGGAAATTGTGCGCCCCTTTTGAAGAATGAGAATCAGGTGAAAAAGTTTCTGAGACCCATAGGTTAATTTATTTCAAGGATTAATTCAAAGTTATGTTGTTTATTACGAAAATGGATCCGAAATTGTTGTATACAGCTTTATCTCGTCATCAATTTTTGAAAATTTTTCAGCGCCCCCACTATCAACTGCCCCTCCTTCAAGTTTGCTCTGGATCCGCCCCTGTAAGTCACTTGTCCATAATGCACATCTTAGAAGCTTCATGTTAGCGTTATATAGTACATTATGTCTAGCTAACGTTAAAAAAGGTTAATAATGATGATAATGACGATGGTGGTCGGTAAAGGCACCTAACAGTAGATAAAACAAGTACGGTTTGTCTTCATTTTTGTCTAGGTTGGCAGATTTTTCTCAACAAGCCCCCCTTCCTCCCCCCTCCCCCCAATCCATTTTCTCTGGAGGGTCAAGGTACGCCAGTACGTTATAACCATTTTTCCTTCCTTGAAGTTTGCCCGGAAACGCAACCCAACAAGGAGGGTATACAAAGAACAATACATGCGCAGTTGCATCAGCGCCCTTCCAGTTTCTGCGCGAGGATTCTCTTTTGTTTCTAGACCAGAAAATAACCTATGATACGAAACTAAGAAATAAAATAACGCCCTGTATAAAGTTTTGTTGCGTTAGTTACGGTAACCTAATACACACATATTCATTTTCGGTTGCTTAGTAAGACACAGTTTATCCTTTGTGAAGAATCACCAGCATATTTCATTTAATCAGTTCCGTCTTTCGATTCCTCTATGTCTGATGAATTGGCTCTATATAAACGAATAGATGCATACAAAGGGTCATGTCGTGAGGCTTTTATTAAGTAAAGAGCTCTGAAGACTTTCTGTGAAAGGTATTAGGGCAAGACACGAAACTTGACTGCTCATTGGGGATGTTCTTTGTCGTCTATAAAGTTGTAATTGAATATGTGCCCAGTTTGGCACTGCACCATCTGCTGCGTAGAATAACTGAATTAAGAAAGCGTATATCTTAAATTTGGATGCGAAATTTGATTCTTAAGATAAATGCAAGAACGAGAAGGGTAAAATGGAGCTCAGCAACGTTTTATAGCATAATAGCTATGCAATTGCAAAATTCAGGCTAAAAGTAATATTCAATATTCAATGGAGGATATTCATTTAATCATTTGGGACTTTTATTTAGATGTTTGGAAAATGAGATTCATAAATACCACGTGTCAATATTCATTCACAGTGGCTATTTTTCTTTGTTTTTGGTTGTTTTTTTTGCTTAAAAACAAACTTTGCTATTATTTATATCAGTCATCATCGTTTTTCTCAAAAGTTATGTTTTACAATTATATTTTTTGCTTGATATTAGACCATTTGAATAAAACAAAAATAATTCGAAATCAATACAGGGTTGTTACTGAACCATGTCTTTACGAGCTCAGTGGAGTCAGGAACCTGTTGAGCAAAGTAATTGGCACTATATTTAGATAATTCAGCTATGTGTTTGCAGTAATCAGAAGTAATGGTTTATGTAAGTACCAAAGACGAGGTTCTTAAACTTTGTGAAACTCCCAGGAAGCTTGAATTCATTTGCCTAAATACCTTCTAGTTTCAACCCTTCACCTCTTCTTTACAAGTATAAAAGTTTATTTATATTACACGATAAAGTTTTCTTCATGCAACACCAAGAAAATCTTTACACAACCTTGAAATTCAATTGGCATTTAATGCCACGAACCATACTCTGCACGAAATAGAAGAGTGACTCCCTTGGTGTTCCTGTAAAGCGGGGTCTTGCCAGACCCTCCTAACCCAAGGTGCAATTTAACAAAGTACGAGCTAACGCCAGAAGTTAAAAAAGGCTGTTAAATGTTCTTTTGCAGAGATGAAAGGAACCACGTCCTCTGCAATGCACAGAGTCCAGAGAAGTCGTTAACCTTACTCCAGACAAAAACATTTCAGAAGGCAAACCTTCCTCACAAAACAATAGAACGTGGGCGTGGCTTGGGTGTGTCGTGGGAGCTTCTATCATTTTTCGTGGACCTTCCTCCGGGCTCCGATCAGCAGCCTTGCGACAGTAATGTTTTCCTGACTCTGGCAATGCAGCTTGCATTTGGCTTTCGATCAGGTTTCACTCTGTCAAGTGCCGAAGTGTCTTAAGCTAATGACGCAATTATGCTGCATACGTTATTTTGACAAAGTGTCTGTATGTGACCATTTGCTAGTGTTTTGTGTGAGCAGCAAGCACCTGATGTTTGCACCTTGGAAGCCTAACCACCTGCACCATCCAAATGTAGCTAAAAGAAACTTCCTTCAGTAATTGATTATAATTGACAACAATTGCCTGTTAATTTCAAGCACGTTCTACATCCGCCATATTCAACATCGATATTTATAATATCCTTATTAGTCACTTAGATTTTATCACTAAAATTAAGTTTCCGAAGAAAATGTTTCCTTACCACAGAAAATGCGAATCAATGCCTATTTCATATTGGTAATACACATTGCATTAATCTTGACTTTTTCATATTCTTATAACAGATAAAATTGCTATAGGTGCTTGAATACGAAATTTACAAATAGATTTAAGACCATTTCGTTTAAGGAAGCATAGTCTTTAAAGCAAAAAATCGCCACTAATTTTTAGAGGAATGTTTCTAGCGAGAAAAAGAGATAAAAGTGCTGTATATCTTGATTCAGTTCACTCTGTTTACAAAAGCAATTCGGTCAAAATGTTGGTTGATACTCTGTTTCTTTTTTACTAATTTCAGGTTTCTCTGGTAGTGAGTGATTTGAATGATGAACAGGTGTGGAAGCGTCTTGGGCGCCGGAGCCACGGATCTAGTGAAGGCAACATGTGGGCTGCTTGTGAGTAGCATGGAGACAGAATATGGGAATCACTGGGGCATTAATTTGCTTTACGTAAACCTCGGTTAGCGGCCAATACTCCTAGCAACTAATGGATAGCAGCAAACGTTTATACTTTCTCACGATAACGCAAATGTGCGGTTCTATTGTGTCGCAGTAACCACAGGGCACACTGGGAACAGTGACCAGGGCCCCTGGCTTTAGAGGGGCCCCTAAGTTTCTGGCATCGTTATGTTTTCTCTGGAAGGTTTTTATAACACACGATAAAAGTTAATTTTTTGAGAAATAATTGTTAGTTCAGGCCCATCTGCAGCCATTATCACAGCCTTATAGGGGCCCCTTGATGATCTGTGCCCAGGGCCCCAAAACTCTTAATTTGAAACACATATAAACTATTTCATTCGAAACTGATGAATAGATGCATACTGCTTTTACGTGCTTAACAACTGTAATTTCAGACAAGATCTAGAATGTTTGTAGCAATTTCTTTCTAGTCTTATTCTTTCAACTTATGAAAAATTCGGATAATCCTGCGCTTGTCGAGCAATGATTCTGCTAAGTTAAAAATATAATTTTAGCTAATTGCTCAATGGTATGAAGATAAAGGTTTCAGTCATTTGCTGCTAAAAGTATTGATTGTTAAGGGATTCAGATTGACATTTATTCTACGATTCATAGTTACATCACTCCATGAGAAATCAAAGAAATTGGACTGGAAATAATCCCTGTGGAACACCACCATAAATTTAGTTATCATTTTGGACAGGTTAAGAAAAAAATGAGCAATTATCTTAAATTGGGTAATTAATCAATTAGAAAAGCAAAATTGAGCAAATGATATTGTTGATGATTGATATCATGATAGTGAAAGTAGAAAAGATAGAAAATGGCTTTTGAAGGCTGTTTTTGGAAACAAACGTAAGACAACCAGAGCAATTATTAACCAATTTTCTCTGAATCTTTTTAAGATTGCTGGCATGATTTGAAATAACTTAAACATGCCAAAAATGATTCTGGCTTGGAAGCCTGTTTCCAATGTAAAAACTTTTTCCTGACTCCTATCTCATACTAGAAGTAAAGGTAATGAAGTCATTCTTCAATGCAGAATGCCACATGATGCTGGTAACTTAGTAAAATGTTTAGACTCTGTGTGGTTTTAATCATTCCAAATCAATTTATTTGCTTAATTTACCATCTACAAGAAAACTTCACTGTAGAACTTAAAACGCCGCAGGATTGAAGTGCGGGTTTTATTAACAATAAACTTCATAAAATCCCCCTGGTAAAGAAATCTATTGAAGAGGAATTTGAGGTTATTTTACTGCTTTCAGCCACTAAGGATTGCTTTGTGCAGAAAACAAAAGCAGACCAAAGACATTATGGTTCGTAGTACATATTGCTGGAGTTTTACCGCAAAGTTTTATTGAATATCAATATTAATTCTGTTAATATACAGAATCAGACTTAATTCTTTTGTTTTCACTCTCTTTTGATTCCATGATACTTTCCGGCTTGATGAAATCTCTCCCAAGCCGAAGCGGTCTGCCTGAGAAATGGAAAGCAGGCTTCTTAGAGGATGTTATGTAAACTTTTCTTTATTATATTGTTATTTTCAGTTGAAGAGATTGGCTAGTTCTTTTCTTCTCTGATAATAAAAGTATGGCTTTGCCATACAATCCCTCATTCTTCATATAGCTAAGCAATGAATGACGAACAACGTAAAATCTTTTATTTTTGAACAAACATCACTACATAAATCTAGAAGTTTTTTGCTTTTGTTAAATCAAAATTTAACGCAAGTAAAAACGATGCAAATGCATAGCTCTTCACAAGAAAGCTCTTTTTTGAATATTTCGTTCATTTAACATTCCTGTAAGTTGTGGGTGACAAGAATGCGGACCATTGGTTTAAAAAATTATGCTTGTCCTCGCGTTTGTAGAAAACTTCCGACGCTTGATATAAAAATATAGAAACTCTTGTTGGTAGCAATACCTAATTTGCCTCGATATAGCGAGCAGTTGTCAATTATTTTAATTTTAACTATTTTGAGAAGGTCTAGGAGCTTTGCAGTTCATCGAGGTTCAGAAGGCAGGCCCCGTTGTGCATATACCGTTCAATCATCGTTCAATGTGGAGGGCTCACGTTAAAACTATCGTAAAAGGATCTGATACAGTAGTTTCTTTCACACGATATTTTAGGGATTCAAGCCTTATTCTGATTAAGCCAATTGCAAATTTCTTTGGCAGATTTTACAAATCATTTTGATTTTTCATGGGTCAAATATTATAAGTCAGCCAACCAACCCCCCCCCCCCTCCTAAATGCCCCTATGTGTCATACCCCTATGGGATCATGAAGTGAGATACTTTTCCTATACGTGTATGCTATCTGACTGCTTATTCCTGATTTTGGAACTGAATTATTCGTGTCTTTTTGAAAGACATTAAAAGGTAGACGAGCGCCATAAGAAGGGAAAAGATCTGAACTCAAAAAAATCTGGTGGCCACAGAAATAGCCTCTTTCCCACGAGAAGAACAATGGGCCTAATTTTTTTGGCGCAAATTTGCAGGCTTGTAAACAAAACTTTGGAATCGCAATATATGTGAAATAATGTCGAGAAGACACATGATCTAGATATTGTTATCATCGAAAAGCAGCGGAATCTCGTCAGCCTATCAATCTGGTAGCTAAGACAGACTGGAAATGTGTTTGGGCTCAAATAGCAGACGCCAAACCAGATGAAGAACAATTCTGTCCCGATGCTCTGACTAGGGTGTCCATTATTATACAGAAAATCCAGGAGGATATTTATACCAAAAGACGTACATTTTGGACATGGAAATAAGCATCAATATCCTCATTCATCGTATGTATTTTTTGCCTAAAAATGAATTGCAAAAGAAGGGATTTTATTTTGATAGGGACTTTTAAAATATTTCAAGATAGGTATGCTCTCCACTGACATTAAACTGGCATTGGTGGTAAAATAACGCCTAAAAGTATGTCTAGCACTTATTAGCTGAAAAAAGGTATCAAAAACAGGTTATAAATATAGTAAAACCCTGTGTAAAAGGGCCTACAATTTTGCAAGTCAGACTGACTAGGTTCCTATAATTGGTTATTAAATAGAAGATGAGGCTGTTTAGATTCTTAAATTGGTTCTTATTTGATGCAGGGCTTTCATAAATTCCTTTGTTTCATTTCAAACTTCAGGCATTTGGATGTGTTAATTTGGGCCAAAAGTCTTGTTCCAGTGGATTTCAAACTTATTATTCAAACATCCTGCTACCTACAGAAGATGTTGAGAAAGTTAAACAAAATGGGGTCTACCAAAAGTTTGAATGCAAGTGAACATACAGCACTTTACCTTGGGAACAGAAAAATATTGAAATGCTAAACATAGTCGTGAATACTGTATTTATATAGGTATTTTAAAGCATCTATAATATAGCAACTTGAGTTTTAATGTCAGTTGGTGATCTCTACAAATAACCTATTTGACATTTGAGCCTGGATAGGTTCTTATAAAATGGAGGTCTTATTTCAGAATTTCAGCCGGTAGGTTCTTAACTCACTACATATGTAAGGAGAACCAAAGCTCTTGCTCCCCTCTAAGCTCTTCTCAAATGCTAAAGGGGAGCTTCTCCTTGAAATCAATTTTTCCCTTCCTTCTACTCTTATTTATAGCTCACCTGGAAGTTACTTAGGAGAGTTGTTTACTGCTCTCCTGCTAAAAATCCTATGACCAGGCCTACACTAGGTTCTTATATGCCAGTGTTTCAGGCCTCTCTTTTTGAGGTGCTTAATTGGCACTGGCCTAGGTTAGAGAAAAATCAAAAACTATCTTCTCAAAAAGTAGCAATATAGCATGTTGTAAAGATTACTTTTTCATCAGAAATTTGGCATTTTGCCCTGGGATTCATCTATAAATTTACAGCATTTGCCATTTAGAGAATCATATGATACAATATGCATGTTAAAAAATGCTGTTAAACAATGCACACAAAGCTATTATTTGTGCTGGTTGTGTAAACCACTTTAAAAATAAAACAGCGCGCCTCAGTTACCATTACAAGAAGTTATTTTGGATTGAAAACATGCAAATTTCCAGCTGAATTATTCAGTATATACATTTCTGTTATGAATTCATGTTATGATCAAAATTATAGATCTTTTTATTTGTGGGGGCTTCAACAATTGAAAGACAAAACTTACTAATCACACAGAAAAGCTGTAACACCAACAGTAGTGATATTACAAGTTTTCCAAGCCAATTTTTAGGGTCACTTAGTTTTATTTATAGATTGGTTGATAAAATGCACTTTCAAAACTAGAATTTAAGCCTTCAAAAGATCCTCCTTTTTAAGGTTCACAAACACTTTACTTGGAAACCTTTGGTGTCCTAAGCAAAGTGACCTAGCTGCCTGTTTTGCTGTTTCATTTATTACTAACTGCATTCAAATTACAATATACACTACAACAAAATAATCTTCATATAGCACAGAAAGGTTTTGTATATTTTGGTATTTTGATTAAAATGGTTCAATAGCAGATAGGTTTGATTTATTTGTTTGTAACTTCAGATCTGTTGAAACAAAGGATGATTTTTTTGGTATGTATTCAACAGAGCTGCTTCATTTCTGTCAATAACTTATGTATCGATGTCTTTTTTGTTTTTTTCTCTAGGCTACTTAAAAGACAACCAATTCAACAGAGCTGCAAGAGAGTTTGAGCATGAATGCAAATACTTCAAAAAAGTTGACATGTCTACTCCAGAAAATGGACAGGTTGGACTTATTTGAAAAGAATATAGAATATTGATCAGACATTTGAAATTGTATGATATGTGCAATATATTGTCTTGATAATCTTCTTATTCAGAACAGTAAAAGTGCATTTGTTTCTGTTCTTAGTTAACACTAAAGCTCAGCTGTATCTTCATCGTTTCTAATAATTATTACCTTGAAACAAGCTTTTGGATGTTTTGTTCCTTAATTCTATCATTTAAATCCTTTTTTAATTTACAAAAATTCAATCTTAGTAATACTTTTAGTTCATCTCATTTAATAAAATTTCATTCTCAGTCTCATTTAATAAAATTTCGTTTCAAATAATTTTTATTTTTTGAGCAGTTTTTTTTAAATTAAATCTAGATAATATATTTTACTTAAAATTGTGTCTTTGACATTCAGGAGTTCCTGATGCCAAAATTGCAGAATATCATCCTAGAATACTGTGCCTTGAAAAAAGCTGGTATGTCAGATAAGAAATTTATTTAGCCTAAGATCTTGCATGAAACCATCAACTGAATTTTTCATCAGTGTCCTTATCAGTATGAAACAAGGCATTTTCATTATTCAAAGCTGTTTGACCAATGCGTGACTGATTATGCATGTCTAAAGATCAGTTGTGGTATAAATAAAGATAATTATTTTGCAAACAAGGAAATGTTTATGTGAAAGGCATCTTAATAAGGATTTCCTGTGCATACATGTATCTGTATGCGTTTACATGGAGAGGTCCCAAATTTATGTCAAAAATTCCTTTACTTGTATTTGTTTTTCATCTTTGATCAAAAATGACTATTTCAAGCCAAATTTACACCCTGTTCCAATGCTGCCCTGCATTTTGCTAGAAAGGTCTTCCTGATAGATTGCTTGGAGTATCAGCATTATGATCAAATAACATCAAAGGACTCATACTCTTGAACTTTATTATTATTACGTTGTATAGCAATGCTATTGGCTTAAGCTTACTCTGTGAATGTAGATGATTCTTGCAGGACCTTATTATTTAAATATGAATGTGGACATGCAACCTTTTTTGCTTTGGAGCTAGATAAACAAGGTTTCAAAACTTGGCAAACTAGGTTTAGGTGGATTGTCTGTGGCAGTGTGAAAAGATTTTATGTCTACAGCTGCTACTTAATGCCAACTGCTGTTTTTTAACTTTTTATATAGAGAAGGAAAAATTAGCTTCAGATTTGTGAAGTCCATTACTTATGTTTGTAGATATGTAGACATGTATAAGTCCATTATTTAGGTTTTCTTGTTAGCAAAGTTGCTGTGTTGCCAGATAACAAGAGGGGCCATTGCAAAAAGATCTCAAAAACAATGTCAAAAAGTTAAAGAGCTCTATTTGCATTATTCAAAAATGGGTCCAGCCCCCAGCTCTACATCTATGCATAGTAATGAATTTGTTTCAGTTACTTGCCGACCATGGTTAACCTTCGTGCATTGGAAGGTACACAATGCTTATATGAGTTTTGGTAGCTTCAAAGAATACCTCCTCCAGTGCTATCAGCATGCAGTCCTATGATTAGAAATTAAAATTATGAAAGTCCCAGGGCAACTAAAAATCTACTGCTGGGCCAAGTTTTGCCTGCTGATTGAGGTTGTATATCTCTGCAACCATCTATCCATGAAAGAGGATTATCTATCTTCTCTACCTGAAACATAGACTTATATTTGTGTGTATTGCTGACTTTCACATTGTATAAGAATGCCATTGAATATTTTCATCCATTTCTCTTTGCAGAATATGAAATGCAAAAAGGCCAGTTTCAATCTATCAATTCGCTGTGGCAACAATTTGATTCATTGATTACACAGATCAAGTGAGTGTTTTTTAAAAGTAAAGTCTCTTCTCTATTCATTTTTTGAAATCCTACTTCAAGAAAAGAAGCCAACTCAAAAAAGTGGGATCAATTCATTGTTTTTCCAGACACTCTCAAAGTTTCTACATGAAAAATGTGATTTTGACTTAACCAGTTGATTTTAATCTGTCAGTACATATTTCCTGATTCAGCCACATGACATTGGCCACACCCACATATGATGTTCCCGAAATAGGTCTTGTTTGCTATGCTTCTAAGTAGAAGCATTTAATCTCACTTAATCTGATCGCAACACCACATGAACATAAAGAGATGGAAAAGAGAATCGAAGTAATGAATATTTGCTGTTAATTAAAATTAGACTTTTCATTCTTTTATTGGTGAATGATTTTGCTATTTACTTTTTATATTCCTTATGACTGCTTTATTTTTGGGGTGGTTATTTTGAAACAACAAGATAGGGGAAGGAATGTTTAACAATATGAGAGATGAGAAAATTATTTGATGAAAATTATGATTTGAAATTAAAGTAAAATGAAAAATTTCACTACAGATTGAGAACGTCTAAAATCATTTTTGCACGAATAGAAACAGTAATGTCCTCTTATGAAAAGTAATATTACTAGGTTTTTGCTTCTTCTTATGATCACAGCTGCGCTACCCTGCCAAAATTTTTTAATCCTAACGTGGATAGATCAGCCAACTCTGTATCAGTTGAAAAGCCAGACTGAAGTAAATCCAGTTTTCAATATTTAAGTAGCAGCAGAATGAAAGAAGTTTTTTCTCTAGATAGAAAATGATTATTAGTTGAATGATGTTACAATTACTATTTTAATTTTTTTATTCTTCTGGAAACAGGATTTTCAAGAAATAGGAAAGTAGGTAAAAAAAGTCGCAATTTTTTAATAATGATTTTACTGGTGTTTGTAGCCAATTCTGTGTGTTATAGGACGATTTAGGAACTTTGTACCTAAATTGAGTTCAAATAACTAGGTTGAAAACACTATGATATGCTCATATTTCTATAAGAATGTATTATGAACGTTTAGTGTGTGTTTTTATTTAGGGTGCTTTGTACTCAATAGAGGTTTTTAGTTACCTAAATACAATTTCGTAATCGATTTTTTCATTATATGTTTTAGTAAAACGAACCACTTAAAATATTTTCAAAATGAGTGCAGATCCAATTAGTCTAATTTCTTGTAGCTACTTCAGTTTAGTTCTTGCATTTTTTCATTCAATTTTCAAAATCCAGCACTACCGCTACCACCTATCTTGTAAACACGATAAGGGAACTTTTTTAGATAGTTGTTGGTACACAAAACATATATACGACACCGTTTATGATATAATTTGTAGATTACTGAGTGTACAGCTTGTCGCCTGCTCAAGCTCTATATTCGTCTGTAACACATTTTCTATTCTACTTGAAACTTTGCTCACACCAAATTAACGTAGACCAGCACATTTGTTTGGTATGCCTGTTCTATCGAAATTGCAAAGAAAACAACCGACATTTTCAACAGGGGAGCCTGGCTTAATTTTTTATGATGCGGGACCTTGCCCATTTTTTATGTATTTTGAGATCGCTTTTTGTTTACGGAGTAGGGATTTTAAAAACTTTTCAAATCTCATTTATTATTTGAATTTTTTTTAAACTTTGCAAACGTGCGATACATTCAACATACATATTTTGACTTTTACTGATGATATTATTTATAATCATGGTTATAATTTTTACGAATTTATGATAGGGTGTTTATTTTCTGCATGATTAAGAAAAGGTCAAAGGGTTTGCTTAATCTTTAGTCAAAGAATATTTAACTAGGGAGCTGTCTCCTTTCTGGAGAATTCTATTGCTAATATTTTCCTGAATTTACAGTTTGCAAAACCTAATTGTGAAGTTCAAATTATATTGCGCAATGTTCTACCCGAGAAATTTATGCTTTGAAGGAAAATCTAAATCTTGTAGGTTTGAAATCATTAATAATATATTAATTTTTGAAAAAACGAATTAATAAATTAGAAATAAGCTAAATTTTGTGAAATCCTCTTCAGAATTTCGTTCTAAATTTCATTTCAATTTTCATTTCATCTCATTTAAGTTCATTACCAATGTTATTTATCTGGATTTACTTTGCAACAGATTTTTCGCTGTGTAGAAATTCATAATATTTTCTTTTGTACGAAATAGTAGAATCTTGCTTCATCACAATAGGCTCTTCATCTTTTATTCCTTTATTTAAAAAGCTGCTTTATTACGGTTCTGGTTTTTCGTGCTGGTTTTGAAATTTTACAGTACTCTAGTTTTATATTATTATTCTCGGTCCCAAACTTTCAAATATATTGCACCGCACATTTTCTTTTGAAGTCATGTTTTATAATCCCAGCTGCCAGGTTTTTCTATACGAGGCAGCGACTGGAAAGAAAAGGGGAATCAAAGGGTGAACGGCCGAATGTAAAAATTCAAGGCAGAAAGAAGAGCTTTTGTAACGGTTGAAGCGATTCTTGTGCCATTAGCATCGTGTCATAGAAAAAAGCTGTCTCTGTAATTAACCTGCAATAGGACACTTTAAAACAACGGACACTTCTCAACAGCGGGCAGATATTTTTTGTCCCAGATGGTAAAAACGCTCTTAAAAGAACCTTAATACAAATTACATCTATACAACAAACAATTACGCTTTTCCAAACGGTGTCTGTTATATTGAGGCTCCACTGTATTGTTCTTTTGGCGCTGTAGATCTATGTGATATCGATAGCCATTGTTTACATTTGACCACTGATGGAACTCACTTGTTCATTGTATGGTTGTAAAAGTCAGTGGATGATTATTTTCATTTTTTCAGCGTCAGGTCCGCCAGTAGCACGAAAATCACGATTCGACGTATTCAGATCTTCTTTTTCACGAGTGAATGTCTTCGACTATCGTCTACTTTCTTTTCTTACCTGAAAACCAAATTATATTGCATCCAGCAGTTATCTTATGTAACAGATCGTTCAAAAAGGTGCCTCTGAGACAGCGGCGCGCGAGACACAGCCTCCTTGTTAAAATTTAAAATTCAGAGAGCTCAGCCTCTCTTAACAAGTGAACACGTGTGGTTGAACAAATTCTGTGTTTGCAAACCCTCTTTTTTGCTATAGATTTTCCCGCGAACAAGCAATTTTCTATCTGTCTTTTTGAATGGGTGGATAGTTAGAATGATTTCACATACACAACATAGAATCGTCCAAACCAATGCCTACAACCCAACCCACCATCCTTAATTTTTAGAACGCACCACCAAGACTACTGCTCTTTATCCCATTTTGAAACAAATTTTTAATGTTCCTATTTAGATAATAGTTCCTCTAAAGTTTACATTATAATCTCATGTGGGTGTTCTCTCAAATACCCCTTACTTCTCTTAAATACTCTATACATCTACATTGTTAGTTGGCAGACAGGCGCTTTAATCTGCATTTGATTCTTAAACAAATTATTAAAACAAACATACGATTGGTAAGTGAGTTAGAAGTGAACTACTGTTTGGTGATGTTCAGCCGCAGTTAAATAAGTGCTGTCAGTGTACCACAGGACACATCAAATTTTATCCCATGTTGATTTTGATAAAGTTTAGATTGTGGGATAGCAAGCTGAAATACGCCATAATCTGTTTAAATATATTTTCAGATAATCCTTTCTTCCGAGCTTCAGCATTGCCCAAATAAGTGGAACAATTTGGTTATTAATTCAAAATTCTTTCTGTTTATACAACTAATGTTTTTAGTATCAGTTATAAATCATCCGTCATTTTGACTTATCAAATTTGGAGGGATTAGCAGTGGGCAGTGGTCAAAACTAGATCTCTGCATCTAGATGTAATTGTTATAAGCTGACGTCTTCTAATCTCAAGATTTCATTTCTCTGTGATCCTTGCCTTTATTTCTCTGATCGAGCAAATTTCATTTCTCTGTGATCCTTGCATTTATCATGGTATGGTTAATTTTCCTAGAAAATTTATGCTTCGATGCGGTAAAAAACATTTTTGGTAGTCGATAGTAAAAAAATGATGCAAAAAAATATGCTTTGTTTATTTCTTAGCTTCTTTATCGTCAAGTTAAAAACTGAATTCAAAAATTGGCGTTTCCATTAATTTCCAGTCACTTGAAGAGTGTGGCATCAATCATTAGCTAAAAACCCCAATCCTTGCCACCTCAATCCGTCCCTTCGAAAGAAGCTAGGGAAAATGATGAGAGGTGACACAATGTGATCGCTTCTACGCAAGTACATTTGGGCTAACGATTTATGCTTGTATTCCTTGTACACTTAGTCGTGTTCCTTTGAGTGGTAGTTAAATTGCTTCTTTTTGTCGAAGAATTGGCTAGCTTGAAACCACGTTGTATCATTACTGAGCCACTAACATCATGAAATGACGTTAAACATGGTATAAAGAAAGTTTTTGTGCTATGAATTGTAGCAAATGTTCTCCTGATATTGGCTATAGAGACGTTGCGTCACAAATGTGTTCCTTTCATTAAGCGAAACAAATATTGGTAATAGATACTGGTTGGTTGAAGGTTTAGAAAAAAAGTTTTTTTCGTAACACATTGAGGTATAGCGGGTGTATTTACTGAATGAATATCTATGGTGAAAATGTCATCGAATACCTTTCAAAAGTATAGTTTATAATTATGATTATTTAGGCATTGTCATATCTTTTAATGTCGTCTTGTGATTATTTTTCTTGATGCTGCAGTTGGGTACACGATATGTTTGAGGTTGATGCGTTTGATAGCAGGGTGCAAACCGGGGCTGACTTCAGTCTCTGTTAATGGAATATAGCCAGGATATTCTGACGGATTTTAAGGCCAGTTTCCATTTGAGCAAAATTTTCAGCGAATTCGTTAGTGATTGGAATGTCTTTTGTTCTTTTCGGGTATGGGCGAGCTCAACTTCCTTGCGAATTTGCCATAAGTTAGACCAACGAGCACGCTCGGTGAATTGGCCGAAGAATTCGCTCTAATGGAAACTGGCCGCGGAAATCGGCACGTGTTATAAGGTGCAGAAAAAGGTTTCTACATATCGTGCAATGTAATTGCAGCCTTATGCTTGATATTTTGATGCATGGTCGTATAATATTCTATCGGAGTTGCCTTTTTTCAACTGCATTCATTTGACTTACCACCTGTGTACAAAGGATGATGGAGTTTACATTTTGTTGTCGAGATGGAAAAGACTTCCAATGAGTGAGACGACTCCCATTCTTTTTATTATAGAGCCTGCGCATTGAGATTGGTCCTTACTGCGCATGCTCCATGACCTAAAGAACCAAGAACTGACTCATAAGTTTACTTTTGCACGTTCATCTCTTCTACAGATATTACAAGATATTCTATTGTAATTAACCTGCAATGCGAAAAGTATTTCATAGAAGTCTGGAATAAAGAAAGCAGCCGTTCCCGGTAGCTATTAACCAGTTGTGGCAACTTACCAACTATTTAAAGCATAATCCACAAGGCTGATAATAAAAGGGCGTAAACGACTTAATACTAAGCCTGGGCACAAGTGTGCGAATGATTTATGGACAACTAGTTGAAGCTAGCTTTGCTTTACGGGAAACTTTACTTTACAATGATTTGAGAAAAAAATTCTGGACATTGAGGGTTGTGATATTGTGATTTATGCATATATTAAAATAACATTACATACATCAGAATAATTTAGTGAATTGTCTTGGAGAGAGCCATGCTTGAGATATGCACGGTAAACTGAATGTTCTGTTATGTTCATAAGACACGTGTGTTCTTTCGTGTACTACCTGCTATACAGAACATAATAAGGGCGTCTGTTATAGAGAGGCATCAATCGATGGATATTTATTTGCCAACGTAGAAACAGTTGATTACAAGAGTATTAAAGTTAGATGTCTCTTTGAAAGTTAGAAAACCTTGGTTTTTCACCCATTAGTTGTGAAGGGTTGTGCCAAAAGCTGCCCAACGCCTTTGCAATTTTACGTCAATCTCGGCCAAGGTTTTACGCAATACCAAAGCTTCAAACCACTTAGCTGGGATCTCTGGAAACCACTTGCTGTGCATAGACAAGCGATTACTGGTCATGTTAGCTAGGACGGCCATCCCAACGTGTAATCTGTTGAATTTTTGCAAGACAAAGCTTGCGCAATAGCTAGAGTAAGCCGCTGTATGTGCAGTGAAAGCTTTAGAACCAGCAGCTGGCTGGCAAAAACTGACTACTGGAAACCACATTATCGTTTACGTTAGATTGCTCGGTCTTTTTTGTGAATGAAATTTAGAAAAGTTCACGTTTGTTCTTAAGAATAACTCCAACAGACTTAGTTTGGGTTTGTTCTCGTTATGGAGCCGATTATCATTTCCATGCATTTGTAGTCTAGGCAAGGCCAAATCGCCTGAGGAAAGTTATTCACATTTTGCAGCGTCTCAGGGTGTTCGAGTTTTGGCTGGAACATCTGCATTTATGGTGGAATTGATAATCAGCTGAATTAGATTGTATATATTCTGCTGGACGTCATGCGAAATCTTATGTAAAACGATGTTTTAGTTGTGGTTTTGACTTTAAAAAATTCAGAAGGCTTTTTCTATAAAGATAAGCGTTGATGTCATTTTTAAGGCTCTTGAACACAGGATACCAGAACCTACAGACTGCAAAGTAGGTCATTACTAGTAACGTAGGCCTTAAAGAACCTGCCTTTTAAAGATCCTTAAAGAACCTGCGTAGTATTTTGTATTCGAAACATATTCCTACTTTTGAATAGGAAAATTTGTTTCGATAGCAGGCTAACATTGGCTTGAATCACTGATCTATAAAAAGACTGGATCGAGCTACCTATTGCCTTGAAACACCAAAATTTGAAGTCCGCTCAATTTCAAATGGAAGAGGGCCCGAAACAGAAGCGGGAGGTCATTCCTCAGAACCAAAACTTGTGGATACGCGAGAGTTGCAATACTGTATGTATGAGTGATAAAAAGAAAAAAACCAGTGCAGATGTAAACATTCCTGATAGTGAGAGTTAAAGCCCTCTTCCCCATGGCCTGTTATGGGGCCCTCTTTTCGGATAGCGACACTCTTGACACTCTTGAGACTCGATCCAGTCTTTTTTATAGATCTGTGGCTTTAACAGGTGACTGTCTTCAGGTTTCTAATCTTTATTTGTTTACAATTTAGCGCAATTTACATAGCAAATTTTACTGGAAAATTTCGTCATGATTTTTCTGTGCAACACATTGTCTTCCATGATTCACGATTTTCGCCATGATTCACGGTTTTCGCCATGATTCACAATCAAAATCGTATGACCGTCATATGTCCCTTCATAATACCATCAATTAAAAAAAACGGTAATTTTGTAATGGTTCTTTTATATTGTTATCTGCAATATGAATTTCATTTATAATGATTGCAACTGAGTTTAATTTTAGGTCTGTAAACGTTTTTGTCATTTTGTAGCACTGTTCAATTTTGTTGCTATTTAGATTAAAGTATAATTATCCTTTTTGGTTGGTTGATCCTTTGAAGTTTATCCATGATGAAAACAAAGGGTTTGGTCCAACTGTTTAAAAAGGAAAAGGTAACTTGCACTAAGAAGGTACTTGAGCACAGAATTTATCTTGCTTGTAACGAAACCTTTTCATTACTCTATTTCACGGGAGACACTTCTAATGAATGAACCACTTGTGGGCAGAAAATTTGAGATTCCCTTCAATTCATGGCTTTTTAAGACCTTGAACGTTAAAATTGTTTTCTTTGCATAAAAAGACGTTTAAAGTGGAGTCACTAGGCTTAGACTGTTTGGTCGTTCACCTAGACGGCGTATTAAGCCCTAATTAAAAGGAATATTCTTGGACGTTCAATCTTTACTTGACCTCGATGGCTGACTGGTAACGGATCAAAGAATGCCATTATTCCGAAAAGGTCAACTTGCTCCACATGAGCTTGTCTGAAGCCAAATAAGGCCTGGTTCAAACGTCGCACTTCTCATGTGCCCAACCTAACTCGAGAATTAAGCACACGAGGGGCGCGACGTTTAAATCCATTTGGTATGGCAGATTTAGTTAGGAGCGGCAAACTAGTTTGGATCGCCAGAGCTTGCCGAGCTGCACGACTCCAGCACGGCACGGTTTCAAGCGTCGAACTTGTCATGTACCGAACTCAATGCATAATTATATTTCATTTATTTTATTTTGAAAATTAATCTCATAACATTGGATTCTCGTCGCCGTTTTGCTCTGTTTCTTAATTTTAAACCAAGATACTTCATGTAACAATCCTAAAACCCATTTGGCGCGACATAATTAAGTTCGACGTTTGAAACGGGAGTCGCGCTAAACATGCCGAAGTGTCGCTCCAAACAGGGCACATCAGAAGTGCGACGTTTGAACCAGGCCTAAAAGGTTCAGTCCAAGATTTCGCTATTTTTCTGAAGTTTGATTCCAACTAGCTAAATGTTGCACATAAATGAACAGAAGGACTCAACAACGAAATTGCTAACTTTGCACTGGTGAAAAATAGGAGACGACGAAAAACTCTCTAAGTTTAGCAAGAAAATGAAAACTAGATCAACAAGAAACTCGCTAAATGTGACACCGAAATGAAGACGAGGACACGACGAGAAACCTACTGAATTTAGCTTAGAAACGAAAACGAGGACGAAAAAGATGAAGTCGCTAAATATGCCGCCGAAAAGGAAACGAGGTCACGATTGGCTATCTTGCTAAATGTGGCACAGAAATGAGGACATGACTGCCAACTCGATAAAAGTCACCAAAGAGAGAAGAACAAGAAGACCAACCCGCATATCGATACGCACAAACAGTATCGAGGGGAGGACACGGCGGCTAGCTCTGTGACAACGAATTAGATACGAGGACGCGATGAAGAACTGCTAAATGTGGTATTATAAGGAAAGCAAAGAAAGGACGACTAACTCTCTAAATATGGCACCGAATTAGAAACGAGGACACGATGACAAATTGTTATATTATGACATTGGAATAAAAACGAAGACACGGCGACGAATATGCTAAATGTGACACCGAAAGGAAAATAAGACTCATTTCAAACCGAAGTGAACCCAATCTTGCATCGCTCTGCACTCTTTTATATAAGAAAATTGTTCATTAGAATATTTAGGCTTAGGATCGCAAATTTTAAAGAATAGAATTTTAGAATTTTAAGAATATCATCCTTAGCTTGCCTTTCTGTGTCAAGTTTTCAGTCATTGCCTGTTTTGCCATGTTCTCAATCGCGAATCGCGTGATTTACATTTCTCATCTTTTCAAAAAGCATGGTAAGAAATTCAGTAAGCAATTTCTTAACTGCTTTCTGCATTTTGTCACAAAACGTTGCTTAGCGAGCTTCTTAACACAAAAACATGATTTTATTTAGTTTACTTCCCCCAGTCGCTATATTAAATTTTTGTTAACCTCAACAGATAAAGAAAACGCAAACATTTATCGCAGAAACTCAAAATATCTTTTTCAATAGAAAATGAACATTTAGAAGGAAGCTTTCCTTTTCATCTGTGAATATTTGCTATAATATTGGTTAAATAGGAAGAGATATTGCTATTTCTGGTAAGAAATTTCAAAACACCGAAGTAATAGTTTGAAAAATCAAAGTAAACAACAGTTTGGTATCTCAACATCAAAAGTTTCTTAATTTTTCACGCAGATTTTCAAGTTTGAAAATACGGGTCTAGTGTTTTTTTATAGAAAATTTTCTATTTAAAAAAAATTATCGGTCTTTCAGTCGTTCACATGAAAATATTTCTTCTTTTCTTTGACACAGGGACGCAGCATTTCTTCCCTACCAACTTTGCTTTCTGCTAATCCATTCTTCGCAGTTTACTAACTATTTCCTTGCCTCTTTGTACTTGTTTTGATATCAATAATGCTTTGAGCCTGTATATAGCGACTATAAATATAAAAGGATATGGTTCCTTCATTTCCAAGGCTGGTGCCTTCATTACAAAGACTTACCAGAACAATGGTTTGATACGTCATGAAGCTATCAATACTGATGCTGTTTGTTTTTCATGATTTTTACCGCTTAATGTGCGATTAAAAATTTTGAAAATGAGTCGGAAAGGCAAGAGATTATAGAATAACAATTAGAAAGATAATGAAATCACGTAAAGGAAAAACAAAAAACAAGCAGAGGTTTTCGTAACTTCGCTCTTAATATCATAGAAAGATACCGACAAAAGCCAGGCAGTGTTATGTCCGCAAGATCAGCCCATAGAAAAACAAGTCCATAAATGTGCCAAAGGAAAAAAAAATTTTCGAGACTCTCTTAATATCAACTAAGCAAGATTTATTACCAACGCTGTCTTCGTAATTGGTAGCTCAATTATTGAATAAACACTTGTAACTAATGAAATATCTTTGGTATTAACGTACTAATGCTACCATTATCAGGGGGAGAAGTAATGAGAAGTCATAACAATTACTGAAGCTAGCCGAATATCTTTAAACTGTAAAGGTGTCATATTAACTAACAATTTTATTAATTTAGGTATCTTGCTTGTTGATCTTTGCTCTGGCCTTAGCTTGGCTTATGCTACCGATATTTTTATGAAATTTTCATTCGTCTTAATTGGATTTGCTACGATTTCAAGCAAGATCAGCTTTTCTCTAATATGGTGTAATGTATCCGGCCACTTTATAAAACGTACGAAAATCTTTCCCTTATAGTCGATAAAAGGTATTACATTGTATAGATGCTGTTAAAAAAGAAGTACCCAAAGAGAAAAACAATCTTGTTTTGAAGTCTTGCACTCACCCTCCTCCCTCCCCAGTATTCAATGTTGATATTTTTGCTGTTTAAATGCGCACGCTCCAAATTTGAATAGGGGAGGGGGCTAGGTGTTGAAATCAGTAATGTAGAGCCAAAGAATGTAGAGGGGAGAGCTTTCTCTATATTGTATACAAAATGAACGTTTCAATTGTTTTCGTTTGCATGGCTTCTCAATATCACTTTCTTTACAATTCCATTTTATCTAGGGTTAAATCATTTTCCAATGTCTACCTGTTACTTGAAAAATCTTGTAAAAAATTTAGAAAGATCTTGAAAATAAAGAAGTTAAAGTAGTAATATTTGCCAACATTTATTGAGTTTTTAGTTATCAAGAGGGCTATTGAGATCACGCAGCCCCTCTTCGAAAAGTAGAAGGGGACTGAGCCCCCTAAGCCCCCCCTTCTTCTACAGCCCTGGTTGAGATATAGAGTAGACTCCGGTTATAGTTGAATCAATTGTTGCTTTGAAATTAAATGACTGTAAACAAATGTGACAGTAAGCGGAGCTAAATTCAATAGTAGAGTGACTTCAAGCAGAATGACTATAAGCGGAGTCGACTGTACCTACTCACTACATATGTTTTTAAGCATCTTTATCAACAGCTGCATGTAGGTTTGTAGCCCATCTTCAGAGAACCATGTTTTAGTCAAAATTCTATTTCGAATTAATACGTCTACCTAATAACAAAATCCTGAAATTAGGTCTTATATGTCTAATACATAGAACGAGCCTCTTTGACGTTCCCCTGTTTAGCTGATGATGTTAAACTAATGCAATCTGAAGTTTATTACCGGTTTATAAAGATATTTAGAAATGATATTACTTTCATGTAAAATTTTTCTTTCAGAGAAAACTCATTAATTTCGAACTTGACAAAGAGTCAATTTCGGAATCAGCAGAAGGATTGAATTAAATTCTCCTCTTGAATGACCCTGTACCCCTACCCTATATCTTATTGTTCATGTTTTTCTCATATAGTCTTTTGTTTTATGTAATAGGCACTGGCTAGTCAAGCTATTTGCCATTTATATCGTCCTTGTAATGTTGTATTGTTGCGTAATGTTGTATTGTTGCAAAGTAGTTAGATAAATATATGAATAGATATGTAGTTAGAAGAGTATAGAATGAATTTATTCCCCAATTCAGGAGTGCGCTTCCTCCCTGCTGCTTTACTAAAGACAGCTTCGCTAGAAGTTGGGCAAAACTCCATCTTGATACTTCTATTCTAAAAAATAACTTCAAATTTCCATGACCGTTTTCTACAAAAACGTCAAATCAAGCACCCCAAATTGTTCTATCGATTTTCAAAATGCGGTTCGTAGATAGTTTTTAAAATGATTGATGCGAAGTTGTTGGGTAATTTTTTTTCTACCGAGCCTATGAAGAAAGTTTTTAGAGCACCGAGAGGCTTTCCTTTTTTATCTTTCCTATGCCTAGAATTGCATAAAGCTTTAATAAAGTAAAGTGCTCCCCATTAACGGCTAGAGAACATTCTTTTTTGACATCAAAGATTTCACAAAATCTCAACTATACATTGCTTATTTTTCAGATTTTTGACTGTTGGAAGACAGCCAAAGACCTTAACAAGTAAGTTAGCCTAATTATAAACATTTTTAGAATATAAAACACCGAAAAGCACTGAGAACAAACAACGAGTTACAGAAATTTGGTAATTCTTAGGAAGCCCTGCATACCGGGGCGAAATATCAGCATAACATTTATGATTTATTCGTTATGTTCATTTATGTTTATGCGTAGTGGTGTTCTTTATTCTAAGCGTTTATCCACTTCTTCGTGAGAATGTTTTTGAGTCCGTCCAGCAGTCTTGCTACCATGTCCTTTTCATTCCTTACATTTATACATTAAGCCGAAGGGATGAGCTGCCCAAAATCTCTGACAAATTAGCCTCGGAAAGACAAGAACAATGCTAACCTCGATGACGAGATGAATGACCACGATCGATACTCCTACGCAGTTAACAGATCATCATTTTATCAACAGAGCATTCGGGGTCTCGTTTTCAGACAGCGGCTGCACCAATCAGGACCAAGTTTCAGAAAATGCAGCAATGTAGAATGCACAGTCAGCTGCATTTTTCCGCTTATAGTGCAGTGAGATTATCAGTAAAAGCTGGTGGAACAGTCAGCTGGAGACACCTAACTTGATCTAATCTTCTCTCGCCATGTGGAATGGCCTTTGAAATTCCTTGTCCGCCTCTGCTTGAATCGTCCTTCTTTCAGCAAGATAGTAGAATAGCTGATGGCTTTTATGAAGCCAAGTGCGCATGGTCAGCTTTTCTCTCCATTTTCTTAAATTGAAACGACAAATCTGAAATAATTATCCAAAGTATTTTGTCTATTCGACTTTCCTCAGAGAACAAAATGTCAGATGTAATAATCAAAAATATTTTCTAAATCAGCAGTGAAAATTTCAAAACTATTGGTCAAGCGATTCAAATTGACACAGGGGTGATCACCATGTCCTGAATGGGAGAAGGGTTGAACAGCGAGTCTCGGGGGATAATTGACCTTACCTAGAGCTAAAGTATTGTTGAAGTGATTGCGAGGAAATTCGTTGATATGTGTGGGTGTCGGAATTAAGATGTGGGGATCACCCAAAATTAAAAAGTTATGATCGCTTATTTTGTTTGATTGAAAGTACGCGTTTCCTGACGTTCAGAATGCCTTGACCTACAAAGCTTTTTAGGTGCAGGTTTCAGGTCTCTTTGGTCAACTCCAGGTGTTATTTCGACCTACTTCCTTGCTTAATTTGCCGAATCAAAAGTTGCTTTTTCCTTTAAAAAGACCTTTAAAAACAGCTGCTTAAATTTTTTCGATAAATTTCTGTCGCAAGCAAAAGTCTTCTTTCTATCAGGGACAAATCTTTCATTTGGTTGTAAAGTCTGCAAACTACTCACTCGTTGAGAGAAGCTACGGTTACGGATCTCAGGCCATGTTTCCATGTCACCCTTGAAGCAGGCATTTGGATATCTTTACTTTGATGCAAAGTAAATGTTTGCACGCTGCTTGATAAAGCTAAACTTATGTTCTCTTTTAAAGCAGTCACAGCTCACAATTTTGCCCAGTTACCTGCTAATGTTTGTCAAATCACTAAAGTAAAGAATATGTCCTCCTTGATGCCTCATTTCTACAACATTCTTGGCAGATGTTTGGCCTACCTTACGTTTTGAATGTATGTCAGTTTGTATGCTTTTAATGGATTCGCACTGTTTGCCCTTGACTCAACACGTCCCTATTTCAGGAGGTAGAGCTTTTTCGTCTTTTCTGGCGAATAGCATGTTCAACTTGCTTGGCCTTTTTGCAACATTGCCCTGACCTTCAGCATTAGCTACTAGTCACATGTTCTCAAATATTGTCAGTAGCTAGAGACATATAAAACGATCAATTATGTTTCTTGGTCGAAGGAGTTAGTACATAGCTGATTTAGGCCCATTTTTTAGTTTTTCCGTGGCAAGCACACCACAATGCAAGCACAATGCAAGCACATTACAAGCGAATTGCAAGCACAACGCAAGCATAACAAATGCATATTGCAAACACATCTTCGACAAAACGCAGGCACATTGCAAGCACATTGCATGCATATATCGATTCTATGGCAAGCACATCACAATCACAACGAAAGCACGTTTCAAGCTTATCGAAAGCACATAACAAGAAAAGTGCAGACACCTTGCAAGCGCATTGCAATTCCATGGCAAGCACACCACAAGTACAATACAAGCAAATTGCAAGAATATCGCATGCACATCACAAGCAAAACGCAAACACATTTCATGCCTATTTAAAGCATATCACATAAAAAGATGCAGGCACATTTCCATTCCATGGAAAGCACAACGCAGGTAGAACAAAAGCACATTGCAAGCATATCTCCAGCATATCACATGCACATTGCAAGTACATCGAATGCACATCACATGCACAGCGCAAGCACATTGCAAGCACATCTCCAGCATATCACATGTGCATTGCAAGCAATACGAATGCAGATCTCAAGGTTCGCACGTAATATACCTTCGCAAAAATATTACAAGCAAGATCTAGGCACATTACAACTACACTGCATGTGCATCTAATTTTCATGGCAACCCAAGCACAACGCAAGCACATCGCCAGTACACATAGTCTTGAAAACAAAGGACATAATATTAAGGTGGAATTTTTTTTTGAATATTAGCAGGATTTTTGGTAGAAAAACTTAAGTCTTTATTTTCTTCTCACAGTGCTTAGTAATTCTATTTTTTCTCCTGCAGACCGACCATCATCTGCAACGTCGTACAAACGAGTTCTGGCTGCTGTTGCGTCACAAATTCAAGTCAACGATGGACAGGTATGAACATTTTAATTCTATTTTTTTTTACTTGCCTATCAAGACAAGGTAAAACACGACAACACACAACGGAAAACAATAAAACACTACAAAACACGACCACACTACACAACACGACAACACACTACACAACACGACAACACACTACAAAACAAGACACAACACAACACAACACAACACAACACAACATAACACAACACAACACAACACAACACAACCCAAGATAAGACAGAAAAGACAACACAACACAACACAACACAAGACAATAAAAGTCATCATGATATGATACAATGTAATGTTTTGCCTAGTAAGGCAAGGAAGAGAAAAATAAATTATGCCACGAAACTGAAATAGATGAAAAAATGTTTTCACAACTGTTTCGGCAAAGTATAGATATGATCAAAAAGTGGCTTCAAGAGTTTTATTTGAAATTTTCTTTGTATTCCGTGTAGCAACTGAACTGTTATAAAGTTGCATGTTCCAATCTATTTGTTTCTGTTCAAATTTTTTTTTAATCTTTGTCTTATCTATTTTTGTTTTAAGTTATTTGTGACAAAAGCCTTAAATTGCCATGTTTTGGTCAGATCTAACGTCCTCTTCACTTAGCCAAACTATATTTAGATAACTCAAAGATATGACTAATGTACGTGCGATTATCTAATTTTCTCTCTTAGCTGACCTATAATCTAATATTGTCAATGTTTTCAAGCTTTTCCCTTTATGTACCTTCCTGGCCTTTCTCAAGTAGGTGAAGTGTGAAATATAGTCATACAAGACGGAAATATGATAATGAATAATGCCATTTGGCTTTATTATATTCGCACGTCACGTGTATTAAATTGTCGTCTTCTAACATGTACAATAATCAGAAAGAGCATTCGTGCAACGATTATGTTGAGTGAATTGGAATCGACCCATATGGAAAGAAAGCAAATTTCTTCACTTATTTTTATTGACATAATTACTTTTACGGTGCTTTCCGATCATAAAAATGATAATAATAATAATAACAATAAGAATAATAATAATAATAATAATAACAATAAGAATAATAATTGTTGTGATTATTATTATTATTATTGCAATGATTTATTATTTTGATATATATGATTTGATATTTATGATTATAATGATTTATTATAATGATGATAATGATGATTTATTCAGTAAAACAAAAGAAAGCACCCAAAAAGACCAAAACCCGCCCGTTTTTCGGAAAAGCCCCCCAAATGGCCTGATCAACACTCAGATTCAAAATCTACACCAAAAACCACCCTAGTCAAAATAGGTTTGGTAGAATATTCTTCTAGGTGGCAATGCTCTCCCTCCAGCCACTGAACTATTCTTTCTGTTAGTAATGTTTTGATCAGCATACCTTCTGTTCTGATGAATAATCAATTTTTGAGTACTTGGATCTCTCCTTTTGCACAGCTATAATTATTTTTACTATTGCTCTACTGGATTGATTTTAATTGCTCTATTGACAACTCGTAAAACATTTATGTTTTGATTCTTCCTTGTTTTACGACTGCTCTTACTTTAGATCGTGAAACCTCTCGCTCCATCACCTGCAATACTGATTTCTACAGCTTCATCTCCCTGCTTTTTTACACAGTTTTTTCAAAAAGCGTACTTTATAGGAGTCGTAGACTTATTCCAATGCAGCAAATTTCTACAGGATTGGGATGGCGGTCGCTATCATGTGTTTAGACTACACAAACTTCATATTTGCTCCATGTAAACGGCCCATCAGCGACAGGCGTGGAATCTGAATAGCTAATGAAACCTTTTTAGCGGACACCTGTTAGACCGGAGTGACTGTCCGTTAAATGAAGGTTAATTGCACAAATCTTTGTCTTTTCCTCTATGATATCCATTTGGAAGTGTCTTTTGATGGTGTCCGTTGTTTAATAGGATCCATTACTGGAAGGTGTCCGTTGATGGTGTCCGTCAATGGTGTCCGTTGATGGTGTCTGTTGATGGGGTCCGTTGTTTGATTAGGTCCATTACTGGAAGGTGTCCATTGATAGTGTCCGTTGTTTGATTGGGTCCATTAATAGAAGGAGTCCGTTGATGGTGTCCGTTGTTTGATGGGATCCATTACTGGAAGGTGTCCGTTGATGATGTCCGTTGTTTGATTAGGTCCATTACTGGAAGGTGTCCATTGATAGTGTCCGTTGTTTGATTGGGTCCATTAATAGAAGGAGTCCGTTGATGGTGTCCGTTGTTTGATGGGATCCATTACTGGAAGGTGTCCGTTGATGATGTCCGTTGTTTGATTAGGTCCATTACTGGAAGGTGTCCATTGATAGTGTCCGTTGTTTGATTGGGTCCATTAATAGAAGGAGTCCGTTGATGGTGTCCGTTGTTTGATGGGATCCATTACTGGAAGGTGTCTGTTGATGATGTCCGTTGTTTGATTAGGTCCATTACTGGAAGGTGCCCATTGATAGTGTCCGTTGTTTGATTGGGTCCATTAATAGAAAGAGTCCGTTGATGGTGTCCGTTGTTTGATGGGATCCATTACTGGAAGGTGTCCGTTGATGATGTCCGTTGTTTGATTAGGTCCATTAATAGAAGGTGTCCGTTGATGATGTCCGTTGTTTGATGGGATTCATTACTGGAAGGTGTCCGTTGATGGTGTCCGTTGTTTGATTATGTCCGTTTATGAAAGCTGTCTGTTGATAGTGTCCGTTGTTTGATTGGGTCCATTAATAGAAGGTGTCCGTTGATGGTGTCCGATGTTTGATTAGGTCCGTTAATAAAAGCTGTTTGTTGATAGTGTCCGTTGTTTGATTGGGTCCATTAATAGAAGGTGTCCGTTGATGGTGTCCGTTGTTTGATTGGGTCCATTACTGGAAGGTGTCCGCTTTAATAGCACATGCAAATGGGCAGCCTGTGTGAGAAACCAGCCAGGACCAACAAAATATATTGATTTTTAATCAAATGCAGTTTTAGATTTTAAATATTTTGATAAAATAGACTTTACGGCGTCTTCTGCGGTAAATCTATCTAGATTTGAATTTTTTCTCGTGACATGCATTTTAAGAAGATGGTATACACCCGGCTTTGAGAACCTTTCCTTCCTGCAGCAGTGGATTTACCATTGAATCGCAGCCTCAACCACATTTTCGATTACAGCTTACGGTTTCTGAAATATTTTTCGGCGGGTTGCGGCCACTGCAATCTTTGCGGCTTCCGTTTTCTGATTCAGTTGAAAGTTCAAAAGGTTTTCGGTTGTGATTTGTCTTCGTATTAAAAAGAAAGAGAGTTTTTCAGGTCGAAGGGAGATTTTTAGATTTTTAGGTGATTTCATGTGGTTTGTCGCTCTAATCTTCCCATAGTAGCCTAATAGATCTTATAAGTCTGGAATGTTATACAGTCGTGCCTGGCTTGCATTTAGTAGGCGCGGGCTGACAGGCAGGTACCTTGACAGTGCTGTTTTCTGTAATAACGTGAACCTCTGCTTCCCCTACCTTCTTTGCTTTAGATGGCCTCTTTCTTTGTGCATGAGGTCTCTTAGTAGTGTTGGCAAAATCCCAAAGTCAGGACAGTAACGTCTATTGTTATCATTCAATGAAGATCTCATTGACCCATCAAGACTGTTCTCCATAAACCCAAATCCTATTTTTTTCACATTAAGCTAAGTACTCAACGAAGCTAACATGATTTTTATCATTTCATTAAAAGCCAAGTCTTTGTTGGAACAAATAAAGTTACTCTTTCTCCCACGTATCGTGATGGCTATTCGAATAACAAAATTGTTTGATCGATGATTTGCAATACCAATCTTTCCAAACGTTAAATTGGGTTATTTTCCTCCGATATCCATTAAGATAGGAAATGTCCGGTCCTGCGGGTATACACGACCCAAAGACAAGCCATACTTTCTTCTTATCCACATAATCGCCCTCATTATATCAGTTATCACTGTATCTAGCTGTTTATTCATATTTGTATGCTGCAACTTTACTACAGTCCCAGTTAGTGTCATTGAAACGCCCAAACAACGCCCAACCGCCCTATTTGAAGTATACAGTGTATTGTTTATGTTGCAGACAACGCATCTCCCCCCCCCCCCACACACACTTAGGAAAAATTGATTGTATTGATGGCCACCTTAAGTATGTTGCGGTCTCGATTTTGGGCATTTATCAAAATTTCCCCTTAAGTTTTTCTTTAGGAAAAGCTTTAGATATTCGATGTGTTATTTTGCACCCCAATTCACTTTTTGACAGTTAATAACTATGATATCGAACTGTCGGTTAATAACTGTCAAATCCTAAAGATCTTCTTTTCTTTCCTCTTTCAAGCACCAAAATGAATGTAAAATAAAAAAAATTCAGCATAGAATTTTGTGATAAATCTGGAAGTGTAGGGTCAATGTGAGTAACAAGAGAAAATTCGACTTGTTTTCAAAACGAGGCTGTTTATTGAGGCCTGAAACGAGCCCTGAAAACACATTATTGAAAATAAGAGAACGGTGCTAATGATATTTTGCAAAAATCTAGTGTTGTCTATGCGAAGTTGGCAGGCATTGAAGCTAGGTAACAGGTCTGAATGGAAAGAAATGCCTCTTCTTGCTATGTGGCCCCTTCATATACCGACGCTTTCAGTTCAATAAAGACGTTAAGTGAGATGACCCGAAGATACATTTCGATATCATATTTTGTTTTCCTTGCAAAAATTGAAATTTTCTGTATTTGTTCGTTCCATATTCAGTACTGTTGTGAACATGTTGGGTTTTTAGAAGGGTAGCTACGACAAATAGGGGACATCTCTACGGATGGGGAGATGAAAGGGGCACTGGGGTGAATACTGCTTTTATGTTCTTCTTTCTCAATGCTATTGATATACTACTGATATAAATAATTTTTTACTTATTTTCTTACACGAGTCAACATAAACTGCTTATGCAATCTACATTTATAGAAATTTTCTTTTAGAAGGAACAATTATTTTCTCCACGACCTTGTCCACGCTGATCAACTTTTCACTGAGGCCTAAAGTCTCCACTTTGCTTCACTTTGTTTCCACTGTCAAATGTTGCAATTTATTTTCTGTACAGACACTTTAAAACTATTTCAGGACAAATATCTACAAAGATAGTAGCCATTTCAAACCATTATCGCTGAACTCGAAAGGCCTTTTCCTCTACTGTTGATAACATTTCACTATTAATAGAATTAATACACTGGGCATAGGTGAGCAAATGAGTTAAGGATCAAATTTAATTTTGATTCACAAATAAATTGTTATCTTAAATTCATTTCCCATGGAGGAAGAGCTCTTTAAAAAAAATTTGTTCAAAAGTCTTTTCAAAACCTTTTAGACAAGTATTCGGCCTCGAACTGTTGTGGGGTCATGACGTTAACTTCATGCTTCTTTGAAGATGGTAAGAGCTGTATTTGGCTTTAAAGGCCGATTCCTCATCTTTGTTGTTGGTTATCGTGAGCTGATATGCTGTTGTTTAATAGGGTCTACTGGGGTAAAATGGGGAGGGTTTGGGTAAATGGCAAGGGCAAAATATCTGGAAATATTCTGTTCATAGTATTTCTTGCGGTACAAGCACTCCTTCTACCTTCAATGAAACGGCGAAAGTTGATTTATAAGTTCATGGTCTACTATTTTCCAGTATCCAGCGATTCCCATTCTACCCTCAGCCCAGCTATATGGTTTATGAAGATTGTTGAATAGCCAGTTGTTTTAAGATGACGAAAATATGTAAAACTTTGCGAATACACCCACTTTACGAATACACCCACTTTACGAATACACCCACTTTGATTTCTAATTTGTTTGGTTATTTTAGGGCTCCGGTTCTCATAGACGGTTTCGTTTGAATAAAATGAGGGTAATCAAGGCTTCAAGGTAGAGATTGGGGCTTTTATTGATGACATCAAAGAGGGGAGGGGGGTGTGACAGTTTTGAATTGGCAATTTGTGAACGTCTTTAATTTTCAACATCAAGGAGGGAGGTGATATTGT
Organism: Rhopilema esculentum; assembly: GCF_013076305.1. Next base: position 7,543,211 of record NW_027019328.1, read on the forward strand.
CTATTTTCGTTAGTCCCGGCGAATCGCGATTCCGCTTCCGGTTGATTTTCGTTTTGCCACAACAAATACTGTTGTGGGAATCTACGGGAAAAACAGTTCTGAAACCTTTTCTTGTTCATTCATAAGACGCACAAATATTTTTGTTTTTGTTTTACTTTGCCAGTGTAATGAAGTCATGTCTATTCAGTACATGCTCAATGAGTTTCTTTTCAGAATTGACAAAATATGGATAACAATCTGATCTTTCTGTCATTGTTCTGTCTTGTGGCAGTATAACTAGTTTTTTTCTGATTAGGCTTCGGCTATGCATGGAATGTTTTGTCGTAACGAGATTACGCCGATTAAGCTCCCTTTGAATTAGTTTCAAGTTAATCGCTTTGAGTTCTCCCAAATCATCCTCTTTATACTGTAAACAGGGTTTGGTCTGTACCTTACGTACGGATTAGATACGCACGGCCTTTTATGGCGCAGCTTCTGGGGGCATGAAGCCGCCAGTTGTCTCGTGGTCTTGTATCAGTCCGTTGATATCGCTTGCATAATAGCAGCGCCCATACCTACCCTTTAGGGACCTTGGAAGCGGGGAGCTTTAGGGCTTCAGCCTCCTAATCATAAATTGAGCCCCTCTTGATTATAGAGCTTGGAATGTTGAAAGCTTTCTAGACCCCCGTCTTTCCATAAAGCAAGCCGTTGCCCCAGATCTCCTGCGGTGCAGCACCTAAGCGAATTCTACCCAAACGAGATCATTCGCGTTTATCCTCCAACTTCAAAAAGAGACAACATATTATTATTGAAGAACTGATCGTATGTTGCTATGTTGGGGGCGACGAAATGATTTGCTTGAAATTGCAGTGTTGAGGATTTAATTAAAGATCTGAAAGATTTATTTGTCCTAGTAACGCATTAATGAAAAGGTGAATTTATCAATCAGGTTTAAATTAAAAAGTGCTAACATGGAGTTTTAAAGGACATAACATAGAAAGTATAAACTAATGATGATGAAATATCCAAAACAAAAACCTAGCAATTAATGCTTAGAAAACAAGCGGCTTTATTAGCAACTGCGATCAGTCTGGTAGTTCCACTATCTGAGAATTGTATTCTCTCAAACGCTACCAAAACATTTCTCCACCAATATTTTAAGCCCCCCTCCACTAATGTTGAGAAAAAGGAAGTTTGGGTGGATTCGTTTAGTTGCTATATTAGTGCAACAGGATATCTTGGTGATGAAGGGGGGGGGGCACTTATTCGAGCGGGTCGCTCATACGGAGGGTTGAACTCGTTCGAGGTTTTGCGCTGTCAGTCTTTTGCACATCTATAAAGAATGATTAACAACAGATGTTAAAAGCTTGTTCTTATTGGAAATTCCCTTTTACAGTAAACTTAAAACAGTTGACGAGAAGCCACTTAAAACAAAGTGTATTTTGCAATACGATAAAAGGATACTGATGAGTAATGATAAAAGAGAGGCGATGAAAACATGTTAAAATGATTTTATCTTACAATAAAAGGTGGACTGGTAGTGGTAGTCTTGTAGTGGTAGGGTGGTAGTGGTAGGTTAGTAGTTGTAGGCTGGGAGTGGTAGGCTGGTAGTTATAGACTGGAATTGGTAGGCTAGTAGTGGTAGGCTTGTAGTGGTAGGCTTGTAGTGGTAGGCTTGTAGTGGTAGGCTTGTAGTGGTAGGCTTGTAGTGGTAGGCTTGTAGTGGTAGGTTGGTAGTGGTAGGTTGGTAGTTATAGACTGGAATTGGTAGTGGTAGGCTTGTAGTGGTAGGTTGGTAGTGGTATGTTGGAAGTGGTAGGCTTGTAGTGGTAGGCTTGTAGTGGTAGGCTTGTAGTGGTAGGCTGGGAGTGGTAGGCTGGTAGTTATAGACTGGAATTGGTAGTGGTAGGTTGGTAGTGGTAGACTGTCAGTGGTGGACTGGTGGTGGTTGACTGGTGGTGGTGGGCTGGTGGTGGTGGGCTGGTCGTGGTGGGCTGGTCGTGGTGGGCTGGTCGTGGTGGGCTGGTCGTGGTGGGCTGGTAGTGGTGGGCTGGTGGTGGTAGGCTGGTCGTGGTAGGCTGGTCGTTGTAGGCTGGTCATGGTAGGCTGGTCGTTGTAGGCTGGTCGTTGTAGGCTTGGGTGGTGGTATGTGTCACCCGCTTTATGTTCTTTATAAAGAACTTGAAGAACTGTAATTGTCTGATGTTTTAACACTAGAAATACAATCAAGTTACTTAAAGTTTGAATAATACTCAAAATTCTCACTTATTGCCGTCGGACTTGTTTATCTTGCCGACAATGCCTGAAACGTCATTAATGTATTATCCTGATTGACTGTGACTGTTGTTAGTGAGTCTTCTTGACTGCCTTTCCCTCTCCCCTGTCCTTTTTAACTCCATATCTTTGTATACTAGTATCACTCTGCATGCTAATTACTTACCCCTTGTATACGTGACTTCATCGTTCCTAGATGCAGCCGCCTCATAACGTTCCGCCATCGATGACAGGAAGGCCATTAGTTGAACCTTTGCAAGATTTTGGAAGCATTTCAGCCTCTCAAAAGACCTGTGCTTCTCCTGAGTATAACAGCAGTGGTCAGCCAAACGTACATAATTTACCTGTTGCTGAGGAACATCATCTGAAATCACCAAAAAGGAAAAGGTATGTTTTTGTTGCTATTACAATGGATCTTTGATAGGGCAGTTTTGTAGAAGACAAGACAGCAACTATTCTCTCCCCCCCCCCCCTTCTAAAGAATCGTCGACTTCAAACACCACTAAGGAGGCCAACCATCTACGCAGAAAGGTTATCAATTGTTTAAAGTTTGAAAAAGAGCAGTTGCAGCCGAAACCGAAATATTTCAATTAACCGAATACTTTGCGATATTAAATTGTGTACAAATTCATGAAAGTTGCATGAACGTATTAAAAAGTAATCTAGTTGATATGTTGGAAGGCAGGGATAACTGATTTTTAAAGCTTTCAGTAGTGAACAGTCAAGCGTTATGGCCATCTGACTCATACAAAATACAAATTTAAACATTCCACACGCTGTTTCGTCGTTACATATAATGGTGTTTTGTCGTTACACACGCTGTTTCGTCGTTACATATAATGATGTTTTGAGCGCTACAGAACTTCTGCCACTTTTGACATCATTTAGCGGCTAGGTGCACTTGAAAGCAAACTTCTTTTAGCTGCAGCTAAAGCAAGTTGCCATGTGAGGGTTAGATCATGCAACTCAATCATTTGTATATTTATAGAAAGATTAGTTTGTGTTTCTGCATATGTTAGAAATTCTCTCTATAAAAGATTTTCTGGATGCACTGCCGCTTGGATGATTGCGAGAAGAACCTCAGAAGTTTTAGTAATTACTCTCGTTATATTGGGTTTTGCTTAAGCATTTAGAAGATTTTTGGGTAATTATAGCCACAGTAAGCCCACTCCAAGAGCGACATATTTTTAAAGTGATAGAAGTATAACTTGCCCACATTATGCAATCTTCATCCGTTTCAAAGAACACCTGTTGAACATATTAGGCAAAAGATTATCGGAAGGAAGAGTCTATACTGTGAAGAATAGTTTGCGTTCATTTTCTTTTGCAATATTTGTGTGTAGTGAATTTATTGGGAAAGTGTAGATTACAATATCAATTCAATTCAATATCAATTCAAATGTCGTATTCTACCTAAAAATACTCAAAATGTTATTTTCTCAAGTATTATAAAATTCTTATCCTGTTTTTTATTAAGATGATGTTTTTTGTATTCAAAACAAGACATTTCTTCTGTCAATTTTTATAACAAAAAAGAAAATTAAATAAATTTTTTCATCGACCTTAAATGCTCTATCAGGGTGGACGTAATCTTTGCTGAAAATTTTATTTTTATCTTGTTTCTTTTATTTCTTATTTGTGTCAAACCACAAATGACAATTTAAATGCTTTATTAAGGATGCTTTTGATTTTTCTATGTTGAGCTGGCTTTGTTTATCTTCAATTATATTTGTATTCTAACAACATCTATCTAACTGAACCCTAGAATACGACCAAGGAAATTAGACAGTAACGAATCTAAAGACCAAAGGTAAGTTCGGTTAGTTTCTGATTCCTTTGTTTACCCACTTTCACAAAGAGTAAGTTTTTCCCATACCATAATTCTTAGTAACAGTGTAAGACTTTTACATCATGTAAAAGTATGGACTTTTTACCCTTGCTCCGCGAGCCTCTGTTTCGCTACTGCCTCACTTTACGGACACTACAACATATAACATATTGAGGCAGTAGAATATTTGGATTATTATGCATCTCTTTTCAAGGGTCCGGAATTTTTTAATGTGCTGATGATGTGTATTGCCTTCATGGTTTTCAATCAATGCTGCGATTTAAAATTATTTTTTCTTTTTAGATCAGAGCCTGTCTCTTCCTGTAAGAAAATACAGGAAAGTGTAGACGTCTCTCAAAACGTTCCACTTCATGGTGAACTCAATGTATGTTTGTTTCTTAAAGTGTTATTCCTTGAACTTTTCTTTATCATAGAAGCAACAGTGTTGCTTACTTAGGGGTGCTCTTCAATTTCATTTCTGCGAATAATATTCTTTTGCTCATTATTTTCGATTGGTTTTACATCAAAATTGCTATTAGTGCTCAGACCTAATTCCCTGTTCGAATATATATATATATATATAGAAACATTTCCATCCAAATAGTTATTCAAGAAAATATCCTACCAGGATCAATTCTCACGTGCTTTGATAATTACGAGGGCATGATATGCATCTTGATTCTAATGTGTCCTGGTTTTGATAACAGAAAAATTATATAATTGTTATGATAATTACGTATGAAATATTATAGCTTTTAAGACGTCTGTGCGTAGGACTCAAATTATTAAAAACAGGTTTACAGGAAAACCTTCGACTGCTCTACTTCATCGCTGGGAATGTATTGTAATGATATCCTAACCAACAATATTATTTTCGGGTTTTTGCATTTGATTTATATATAGATATATATATTTAATAGTTGAAATTTTAACCAAATCACAAACATCGACCGTATTTTACATATGAGTACAAAATGGCTCGAGCCATGAGCATTTTATTATTATTTTAAACCAACAGGCAATCTTCGACACCCTCCTCAACTCACGAAGCCTTCAAGAAAAGATAGCTAACAACATCAATAAAGTTGCAACAGGGTGAGTTGCAGGAAAAAGGAAATTTTATAAAGATTTTAACAGAGATTAACGTTTACCATGCTTTAGTCTGATGTTAGATTTAATGTTAAGTAAATATGCAGTTTAATGTTAAGTGAAATGTTCTGTAAAACTTCAATTAATATGTTCAGTGAAATTTTGAATAAGATGTTCAGTAAAATGCTCAGGATAATATTAAGTAAAATTTTAGGGAAAGTCCCAAGTAAAATCCAAAATATAATATAGAGTAATGTGTTTAGAAAAATTTTAAATGTAATGTTCAGTAAAATGTTAAGTACAACTTTCAGTAAACTTTTAAATCAAATGTTTATTATAATGTTACTATCTTCATAGTGCTTTGTGTTTTAATTTTCTACCAAATTGATTATTTCTTTTAAGCAATTCATAATACAATTCTCGGTTACCATTCTTTATGTGTTACTTGCTATTAAAGGTAGACCGTACTTCGAATTCACTGAAATCTACTATGCTGAAATCTAACTCTCGATCCTATATCATATCTGCAAAGCCTCCTCCGCTCTTGGTGGAGTAAATTCACTCATTTAGCTTTCCAAGCAATTGGCTTCAAATTGCAAGAAAGTGTTTCAAAAAAGCTTTCTAGAAAGCCAGAAGTTTCTTGTGCAATCTTTCTCATGCGAGTGCCTTGGCGGTTTTCTAAGTTTTAATTGCTCTACAGCGCGCTAATGTGTAGCTATCTATTTTTTATTTTTAGTGCACACCTGCTTTCCACACGTGTTGATGAGGGTAGTTGCACCGAAAACGTAAGTTATCTTTTATTGTAATTATATGTCTTTCAGCCTTCTTTACTCAATAAGGCAAAATCAATTGATCAGAATTTCTCAAGCTTAACCATGAAATCTTTAATGGTAAAAACCTCCAGTCAAAGGTACAGATTGACCAGAAAATCTAAATCAAGATATGTGTTGTTCATCAACGATGACCAAAATGTTATGTTCTGCACAAAATGTAGCAGCTCCCTGTCATAGAAAGAGGTAAACGATTTTATGGCAAAAAACTTACAATACATTACTACCAAAATGTAGTATAATGATAATGCCATAGGGGGTATTAAATTTCATAACAACCCTGTAGGCTTCACAATTAATTCAAAGTCTGTTCCAAAAAGATGCAAGTCGAGACACGCAGGGAGGGTAAATATGTGCCAAGTGAGACACTCAGGGAAGCTCTCCATGTTTATGTCCACCCACCAACTATTTAGATATCCTTATCCTATGGTGATAAAGACTTCCCCAATGACATTAACAGAAATATATCGCGATTATCATTGAGGTTTATTCGTAAAACTGGTCGGCTTGCTTAAGCTCGTCCCTTATTTGCTACATGCCACCATCTTGTATTTTACACTGTTTTAGTACACATGTATGTAGTTAGATCTATGTTTAAGTTTCACGGAACCTTTCTCTTTTTTCTTATGTTTAATGGCCCCGGGGTAGACATAATACTTTCCTCTCCAGGGAATCGTCCTTAGTAGTGTTGTGAGTAATTTTCTTTATGCAAATTATTTTGTGATATATAATTGTAAATGTGATATATAATTTGTGATATAAAAATATATAATTTGAAAATGGCTTTGAAAAAAGCAAACATTTTACAACATACTTAAAGCTTTTTCGTCTGACACTCCTCAGAGCATAAAACGTCAGAATAGGTTCCGAAAAAACACGTTTGACAAAATATATACCCAGTTGTGGATCGAAATAGGCCAATCAGAAAAACGCAAGCACAAGACCGGTATAGTTGACCAATCAGTGCCGCGAGCCTAAAGAAAATTACCAATGGAGTCCAAGAGAGAAAACGAACTCCTTTTGTCTACACAATGGCGGCTTTTTCGTTTTTATGTAGATTGACTCCAAAACTGCTAGATGGAAGGACGACCGGGCTCTGCCAATTATCCACTTCCTTGGTAACACTTGGTAACACGTATTGGTAACACTTCCTTGCGATTCGAGAGTCAAATTAGGCAAGCCATAACCAATTGTTTCTTTGCTGTCAATCCTCGGATTGTTTACAGCACTAGGAGAGCCCTTCCATCCATTCAAAAGGATTGCGTCCCTACCAAACAAAAAAGTTCCGTCATTTATGAATTTACGTGCCAGTGTGATTCTGGCTACGTAGGGCGCACAACCCAAAGATTGGGGATAGGATAAAACAGCATGTTCCTTCCAACATACGAAACAAAACTGCCCCTCAAAGAGAACAGCCTCCTCGATCTTGTAGGTCTAGAAACACTGTTAAAACAAGTGATTCTGCCATTGGTCAAGATCTTTTAGACAACCCAGATTGTGCAAAACTCTATAATGACGACATGTTTCGGATAATTGGCAGAGCCCGGTCGTCCTTCCATCTAGCAGTTTTGGAGTCAATCTACATAAAAACGAAAAAGCCGCCATTGTGTAGACAAAAGGAGCTCGTTTTCTCTCTTGGACTCCATTGGTAATTTTTCTTTAGGCTCGCGGCACTGATTGGTCAACTATACCGGTCTTGTGCTTGCGTTTTTCTGATTGGCCTATTTCGATCCACAACTGGGTATATATTTTGTCAAACGTGTTTTTTCGGAACCTATTCTGACGTTTTATGCTCTGAGGAGTGTCAGACGAAAAAGCTTTAAGTATGTTGTAAAATGTTTGCTTTTTTCAAAGCCATTTTCAAATTCTGTACCGCAAAAAAATTGTTCAAATATATAATTGTAAAATTTTTATTTGATTATATAAAAAAGCTCCTTTTTTGGAGCAGACTTTTATTTTAATTATATAGAGCCGAAGATACATGATTTATGAGGAAAAGAAAAGAAACTAAGGTTCAAGAAACCAAATATGTAACAGATATTGACTAAATAGATAGTTCGTTAAATCCACGATTAAGCTGCAGTTACATAGATTTCTTATAAGTACACGAAAATTTTATGTTCTGAACAGGAAATTATTTCTCAATTTCTGAACTGAATTATTTTAAATTTAAATCTAAGCTGCTGTTTAAGGGTGAACTTTAACAAAAGAGATATCGTTTCTTAGGCTTTGGTGCTAAGCTTCTTTCATATCAAGCCCAAAGTTTACTCTACTGTTATAATCACTTTAATTCTTGAATCATTTTAACAGAGTCATATTTTCTGCAACATGGACACTACTGTGCAATGATCTTATGTTCTTTTGCAAACTCGTTTCAACTCCATCCGCCTTTGTTCTGTCCAAGACAGACCACGCCTATTTTGTTTCCAATACGCTCTAAATCGAATTGGTGCAGCTGCCTTGCTCTTTTAAATTCAGGAGATTCTTGAGAAAAGCATGTTTTCAGTTCAGTTTATTTGCGTACTGGAGTTCCACTAAGTGTTCTTGAGCAATAACTTCCAATTTATTATCCATCTCATTTTCAATGCCGTATTAAAGCTTTCCAGTCCCAAAAACATATGGTAGTGATTCAGCATTCAAACTTTGTTTTTAAAGTATGTAGGTTGTTGAACCTCTAAATTCAATTATAAAAATAGGACATTTAAATATGGTTAAAAATGGGACGCTTAAGATTTTGAAGCTTTTTACAAGCAAGGTTTCAATCTATTTCCGAAGAAGAATCATTTCCAAATGTCTAAAAAATACTGAACAAGTCATATCAATACTCAACAATGACCTCTCCCCCTTGAAAACATTGGCGTATCAAAATACAAAGCCGATTATTTTTAGAGGACTTACTTGGACCACCAATTTGTGTTCTAGTAATACACTAGCGTTCGTTCCTTTCTTATATTTAAGTCTACTTTGTTTTTTCTGTTTTTGCAATACCTCTTGAAATTTAATTTTCGCAATAGCACGTGAAGTTTCATTTTTGCTCAATACCAACGAGTTGTCATTTATTTCCTTAGACACATTCAACTATCAATGTGGAAGAGGTTTTAAATATGACACGATCAGATCCATCTTTTGAGTCGCTGTTTTCAGTTCTTGACGGTAATGTACCTATATTTATATCCATGCCCTTTATTAAAGTAGCATCGGCATAGTACGAATAACTAAGACGTTTTCTGAAGCATACACCTATCTACCTTTTTTAAATAAGATAAGTATGAATTTATGGCCTGAATCATTTCTATCCTTCTCAGTTTGTCCGTCTGAGAAGCTGAGACCGTCTGAGTTGGTCATTTTTGTTTAATTCATATACTGTCGATGTTGAGGTTTCCTAAAATATTTTTCTGAACAATGCTGCCTCAAATCCTTTATACCTGGTCATTCTAATCGAATCATATGTTTTATTCTGTGTTCAACAAATCAATGAAGGTGAATCATTTGAACTATTTTAAAGTTAATTAAAGAAACTAAATCTTAAGCTTCAATTATAGTTTTTTGTAAAAACAAAGTGTCGCTGCAAAATTGCTACCAGCAGCTATCTGATTTTGTAGTCCATAAAGAATGCAAAAATAGTCTCCCCTCTCGCTTATTATGTATGAGTAGGTATATTGTTTCACAGTTGTTTGTCCTTAATTTGACCCTCTTTTTAGATTTAAAACTGCATCAAATAATTTTAGTTGTCATAACACTACTCCTCGACGTTGTTTTTCTTAGTAAAATTTTCAGAATTCTTAGCTTTTTAGCTGGGGGCATTTAAACACTTTTCTGTTATGTTGTTTTTAGATTTGGATATAAGCCCCTCTGCGATGCAGACGCCAGTAAAGATGGCGGGTGTGCCAATCCATTGTTCGCAGTTCCCGGAATTTCAACCAATCGCGGATGGAGGATTTGAGTCAGATCGTTTCGACAATGCGGCTGCTCAGCTACTTTCCAGAACAAATGATGCGCCTCCTTCCCTGAATTTTTGTGAAAATGGTAAAATCTTTGATATGAGTTTATTTTGAATACAGGCTATTAGATACCTTTGAATACTGCAATATTTTAATGTTAAATATTTCGTAATCATATAACGTAATCATTTTTCAAAGAAATGTTTTGTGAGTGGAGAAATGTTATCAAAGCTTTTTGAAGTGTTGAATTTGAAAAACTAAGAGTGCAATCTTGATTATGTTTCCTTCACGTTTTGACGACCTTTGCGAGGCCTTTTGCTACGTCACAAACTATGTAAGCAGAATAAATTATTACGTCATTCGATGCCTTCCTTTTCTAGGACAACTCGAAGATTTTACAAACGTTTCCAATATGGATGATCAGAAGAAAACCGGTCCTGCAGCAAAAAGCGAGGTTTTGCAAGGAAAAGAGATAAATCTCGAAAACCAGGTTGGCAGCTCTTTGTGCAATTTATACATCAAGCAAACAAGACGCACCTCGAGGAAGAAATCGAAGCTGAAAAAGCAGCCTCCTGGCAAAAGTAAATTGCAAGCAGATGGAAAGGCGAAATGTATCATTCTTTCGGGTGCTGGGTCTGTGTCAAACACGAATAATCGTGATATCTGGAAGAGTGATTTTGTTCCTAATTTACTACAAAGAAACCTTGTGTTTGCGGCACCAAAAGATGACGTCATTTCATCTTCTGATAAAGAATTACCAAAAGGTAGCGATCAAGAACCAATCAAGAGCAAGGAAAATACGAAAGCCAGGACACGCAGAGTTGATATTGCCGAAGATAAAGGGTTCCTGTTGGATGGGTCTGAGGGATTTTCTTCCAGTAAGGATCGCAGTGTATCAACTCAATCAAAAAAGAGTACCCAGGGAAGAATTGAGTCAATTACAAATTCACAAGAGTTTGGATCTGCAGCATACGATGCCCAACCCCATGAAAATTTGACATACCTTCAAGAGCCAGGGTTGCTTGTATCAGCTGAAAGTGAATCATTTGTGAATAAGAGTTTGTTTAATGGTGATCTGGAAAGTAGTGAACCTATGCAGAAAACCCCTGGAGAATGCCGTACCGAACCGAATAAGGCTTTAGGCCCAAATAAGAAACAAAATTTGAACGCACCTGCTATACAAGAGGACGATTCTGCTTTTGGTGATAATTTTTCGAATCGATCCAATGGAGGGCAGCAATGTTTTACAGGGAGTCTGCCTATGAACCAGACAAAGAAGCATTCGTGTGCATCGCCAGCTTCAAACATTTTTGAAAAGATTAATGATTTGAGTATAATAAATAACCACGCGAAAAGGAACGATCCACAAATAGTTAGCAAAGAGGTACATGCTAAAGAAAAGTTTGATGTTACTAATGATACTGCAATCGACGATGTGTCCAGCGAAGATTATCGTCGTCTGGTTGGAGAAAAATGCTTAAAGAGTGGGGTGGCTACGTCGTGTAGTAGTACTGTGCAGAATGCTGAGAACGTCGCCAGTATTCCAGAATTAAAAAAAGAAAAGAAACCAAAAACTCGATCGTCTTCAAGAAATTCAAGGAAAAATTCAATAAAGTCGTCAACAGCCAAAGATTTAGAAAATTCATCAACCCTTAGTGGAACTTCCGAAAACTTTGAGAATAGTAGCGAGATTTTGTTAAATTCTGAGAAACAAAAAGGCAGTTTGGCCACTCAATTACAGACAAGAAGTGAAAGCAGCCTCCCTGATTCTTTAACAATTGAACAGCAAAAAAGTTTGTCAACAGATGCTAATTATATCGGTTCAAGAGAAGATTGTTCAAGTATTGAAAGAGGTCTAGTTTTTGAGAGTCGTAAAGACGAGGCTGGTCCTTCAACTGGAGAATTTGTCAGTGCTCCGTCTGGAGATGAGGCTGGTCAAGATCATTACATTAATGTTGATGTTATATTCGAAAATACTAATGAAGGAACAGTAGCGTTGATCAGACCGGTTGAAGTAAATGGGATTGAGCAAGGGCTACAGCCATATTTTGTTATTGAAGAGTTGTCTGAGAATCAGATGGTTTGTTCTGATGTACTTAAAGATGGGCATCCTATACTAATTAATGAGCGAGCCTTTCTTGAAGGTTCAAGCGCTTGTGTAGAGGATACATGTGGAGCTAAAACAGCTATGGAAAACATAGAAACAGCAAGGGTCGATGAATTTAAAGAAAAGACAGAGTTGGGCTGTAGAACTTTAGATGCAGATGCTAGTAGTCCAGAAAAGGGCGAGGCAACAGCTTCAGTTGACAAAGAGAGGCTATGTGTTGACGGTAAAAATACGTTCATTGGAGAGAAGCCCCTACCATCTGCACAGAGTAAGAGTGTTGCCCCTGCATTAGATCATAGCAAGACCCCAAAAGACAGAAGCCAAAACTGTTTTGATTATAACGACAGTCAGAGTCAACTAGAACCTTCGGTAAGCGGCACCAAAAGCAATAACACCACTTCTAACGAGATCAGTGATCAGGGACACGAGACTTCTGAGCGAATCAAAAGTCAAATTCTCTTTCTGAGCTTGCAAGCAGATGAAGAAGTTAAGGTGGATGCAGCTAACAAAGGTGGTAAACCGCTTAAGGAAAAGGATGCTCAGATTGTAGTACGTACAAATGAGAACTCTTTAGGAGAATTAGGTTTTAAAGTCACTTCGAGTGAGGTACTAACGGAGGAATCTATGAAGTCTAATCTTTCATCCCGCTTGATTGAGAGAAGTCTAACTAACGAAAATAACGTTGTTGTTTACTTGTCGGATGAGAGCAGCAATGCTTTGGACACTAAGGGCTCGTACCCCAGACTGGGATCGTCGAATTGTTCGCAACGTGTATCACCGCGCGCATTAGAAAAGAACAATATTATGTCAGTATGTAATGCTTTAAGTACAAGTTTGGAACACCAGGGAAAAGTGGAAACCGTGTCTCCTTACCAAAGAACGGCTTCATATAAGAGAATTGACCCTTTCAAGCGAACTGGAAGTTCCGGAGAGAGAATAAGCGAACCATTTCATAGTCAGGCTGGAAGTGGCTCATTAAGACAACAACAAGAGTTGGCTTCCATCAATACTACAGACGTCATCACATCAGAAGACGAATACGAAATTGGAACAAGAGAAATGTCGCGAATTCTCAATCTTTCTAATGACAATAAGAATTTAGAGCAGAGAAGCAGCAAAGCAAGGAAAAACACAACACCCAGAAAGAGAAAACGGCCACAACAATATGAAAATGTAAGCTTATTTGTTTACCTTAGTCAGTGAAATTTTTCTGTTCAGCGATGCAGATCTCAACTTCAACTACTTGTTGCTTAAGAGGTAGTAGGTTTTCTCACAATTTCATTATGTTAGAGAAGAGGAAGTTAACCCACTTATAACGTTTCCAAGTTTTAAATCTGTTCCATCCAACCATAGTTTTTTCCCCTGCTTCTTGCTATCTCTTGTCAAGAGATTTAAAATGCAATACCGAATGTCCTCTAATACCCTCAAGTTGTAAGAATCTTATAAAAATGCCAATCTTTCTATCCACACCTTTGAAACCTGTGTAACCTTCCTCTATTGCCAGATGTAATGGTTTAATTGTTAAGAGAAGAACGATAGACGCAAACTTTTATGAATCCACATGTTTTATGGTCCTTTGGCAGCTCATATTTTTAGTAATTTACATCTGTGTGAATATTAGAAGCAGCATAAGACATGGTCAACTTTGATATGTTGTGTAAATGCATCAGGAGAAATAGCATTTAAAATTTGAAATTTCTCTTAATACCTCATTGCTAAGGAAGAAGTGTATCAGGTAATTAAAACCGAAAGACCTAAAAGATATAGCAAATACCTTCCTATAGTTTAATAGTATAATGCAGATTCTTAGAGTTATGGTTCTCTACTTACTATAAATTGATTCCAATTTTTTTTCAGGATTCCACTCTTCATAAAGAGAAAGTCAAGGTATATTGATGTTTTGTTTGTAAACCTTATATGTGTAAAGCACTTATATGTTTTCTAATCTTCATTCTATGTATAACAACCTGTGTTCAGAAATACTGTGCTTACTTCAAAATGCATAATTCATAATATGGTGGAATTCATAATCAGTATAGTTAATATCTCTTTGCATTACAGGAAGAAGAAGCTGTTTCCCTGCCCGCTGATGTCCTAAAGGGACTGAATGTTGATCAATTTCTTTCCAAGCTTCAATATTCCAGTAAGTGAGATACCGGATATTAGAATCGCTGTAGTTCTATGCCACTGCGTGGCAGAAGAGTTATAATTTGCTGTATTACTTGACCCTGTTACAGTGTTTTGTCTAAAACAAAGCTGGCAAGCTTTAATACATGAACACCCGCACCATTCAATTGTGTGTGGATTCCAGCGTTGTTTATTAATGTAAATACATGGTTGAAACTTCTTTCGTTGCTAGTTTAGCGTCAATGCCGTTACGTTAGTTTCAAGACCGGGTGATTGTTAAGCTATTAGAATATGTCGCGTAATTTGTGAATAATTGTTTAATTAATCCATAGTCAATCGGTGATTAACTTTTTCATCTACACTTACCTGGAGAACTTGTTTTTAGGTAATATAGTATGTTTAATATGGATCTCACTTCTTTTTTCCTTATGTCCCCTTCCAGCACACGAAAATTAGATGTACGTGCGTATGATATAGGTGTAAATTCCAAGTTACAGGTACGACTCTTCACCCTAGACAAAAGAAAACGGCTCGGGGGGGGTACCTTAACATGTTTGAAGGTACTGAGACGTGCCATTATTTAGGGGTACCTTTTTTCTGAAAAGTGCGGAATTATCGGTATCACTTTTTGAAATGTGTGCGAAACTATGGGTACCATTTGAAAAAACATGCTGAAATATGGGTATCATTTTAGGAAAATATTGCAAAATTATGCGGGATATATTAGGGATATTTAGCAAACAAAATGAATGACCAGTTAGAAATAAGACTATGAAATATGTGAAATATTGAGATTTGAGGCAAAGCTCATGCAAAATTTGTTTAATGATTTTTATGTGCTTTAAAATTTTTATTCGATTTGCGGAATTATGGGTCACATTTTTTCAGACATTTGAGGAATTATGGGTCCAAATTTTTAACTAAAATGGCACGTCCCCGTCAAAAATTAGGCTTAGTTTACCCCCCGAGGAAAACAGCAATTACATTTCATGGGTATCAACCTGTTAAAATGTCGAGTTAGCGTTACTCGTACACTTGCAAACGCATGTTTTCCGTCATAACATTTCCCAAAGTGTCGTTGAACATTTTTTTGCTTGCTTATAGAGTGTTAATGGTTTGCAGGGAAGAAAAAAATACCTTACCTGTAATAATTCATTCGAAACACGCATTCTTGCATGCAGACTTATTGAAAACAATCATAAATATTTCTCAATATCTTTCAGAGAAGTCCTTACTAAATGATAACAATATTTTATGAATTATTTACTGGCTAAAATATTCTGTGGAATAAACATGTTTGCCGGCAAACGCTATGCCGATTAAGCGGGTATTGTCAAAAACTGTCCTTTTTAAAAGTAGTTTTATTGACTACATTTCATAAGATTCTGTTTTGAAGATTCCTATTTTTCCAACTTGATATTTTAGGAGCGCGCACGATTTTTCGAGTCAGTTTATGAATGACATCATAACCATTTATGACAAAAACATTATTGTTCATGGGGACTTGCCTTCATATATGATTTTCAAATTGGTTTTCTAAAGGCTTAACAGTTTTCGGTCAAGCGTTGACATTACTTCTAAGCCTAAAGCCTTAATTATTTCATCAAAGATAACATGAAATAATTTTCGACCTAATAAGCACTCGTCACTGAAAGTTTTCTACTGATCTTCTAAATGATATACAACAGGCCTTTCATTTGTTTCAGGAAGGTTTGAAATCAAAAGAATTCATCAAAAGTTTACCATTTTTCCTAAGCCTATAGCCTTACTTTTTCGTCAAAAATTCAACCTAAAAATAATGTTCAAACTAACCAACAAAGAATTCGAAAAGTATTCTAAGGGTGTTCTAAGTTATTTAAATAAGGCATTTTGGCAGGTTTAGCAGGGTATAATGGAAAAAACATTTCCTCAAAAATTCCCATTTTTCCTAAGCCTATAGCCTTACTTTTTCGTCTAAAATTCAACCTAAAAATAATGTTAAAACTAACCAACAAAGAATTCAAAAAGTTTTCTAAGGGTGTTCTAAGTTACTTAAATAAGGCATTCTTGCAGGTTTAGGAGGGTATAATGAAAAAAATATTTCCTCAAAAATTGCCATTTTTCCTAAGCCTATAGCCTTACTTTTTCGTCAAAAATTCAACCTAAAAATAATGTTAAAACTAACCAAAAAAGAATTCAAAAAGTATTCTAAGGGTGTTCTAAGTTATTTAAATAAGGCATTTTGGCAGGTTTAGCAGGGTATAATGTAAAAAATATTTCCTCAAAAATTGCCATTTTTCCTAAGCCTATAGCCTTACTTTTCCGGGTAGAATCAACCTAAAAATAATGTTCAAACTAACCAACGAAGAATTCAAAAAGTATTCTAAGGGTGTTCTAAGTTACTTAAATGAGGCCTTTTGCCAGGTTCAGGAGGGTATAATGGAAAAAATATTTCCTCAAAAATTGCCATTTTTCCTAAGCCTATAGCCTTACTTTTTTGGCTAAAATTCAACCTAAAAATAATGTTCAAACTAACCAAAAAACAATTCAAAAAGTATTCTAAGGGTGTTGTAAGTTACTTAAATAAGGCCTTCTGGCAGGTTTAGGAGGGTATAATGAAAAAAATATTTCCTCAAAAATTCCCATTTTTTCTAAGCCTATAGCCTTACTTTTTCGTCAAAACTTCAAGCTAAAAATAATGTTCAAAGTAACCAATGAAGAATTCAAAAAGTATTCTAAGGGTGTTCTTAGTTACTTAAATAAAGCATTTTGGCAGGTTTAGGAGGGTACAATGGAAAGAATATTGCGTCAAAAATTCCAATTTTTCCTAAGCCTATAGCCTTACTTTTTCGGCTAAAATTCAACCTAGAAACAATGCTCAAACTAACCAACAAAGAATTCAAAAACTTTTCTAAGGTTGTTGTAAGTTACTTAAATAAGGAATTCTGGCAGGTTTAGGAGGGTATAATGAAAAAAATATTTCCTCAAAAATTGCCATTTTTCCTAAGCCTATAGCCTTGCTTTTTCGGCTAAAATTCAACCTAAAAATAATGTTAAAACTAACCAACAAAGAATTCAAAAAGTATTCTAAGGGTGTTCTAAGTTATTTAAATAAGGCATTTTGGCAGGTTTAGCAGGGTATAATAAAAAAAATATTTCCTCAAAAATTCCCATTTTTCCTAAGCCTATAGCCTTACTTTTTCGTCAAAAATTCAACCTAAAAATAATGTTCAAACTAACCAACAAAGAATTCGAAAAGTATTCTAAGGGTGTTCTAAGTTATTTAAATAGGGCATTTTGCCAGGTTTAGGAGGGTATAATGGAAAAAATATTTCCTCAAAAATTCCCCTTTTTCCTAAGCCTATAGCCTTACTTTTTCGTCAAAAATTCAACCTAAAAATAATGTTCAAACTAACCAACGAAGAATTCAAAGAGTATTCTAAGGGTGTTCTAAGTTATTTAAATAAGGCATTTTGGCAGGTTTAGGAGGGTATAATGGAAAAAATATTTCCTCAAAAATTGCCATTTTTCCTAAGCCTATAGCCTTACTTTTCCGGGTAGAATCAACCTAAAAATAATGTTCAAACTAACCAACGAAGAATTCAAAAAGTATTCTAAGGGTGTTCTAAGTTACTTAAATGAGGCCTTTTGCCAGGTTCAGGATGGTATAATGGAAAAAATATTTCCTCAAAAATTGCCATTTTTCCTAAGCCTATAGCCTTACTTTTTTGGCTAAAATTCAACCTAAAAATAATGTTCAAACTAACCAAAAAACAATTCAAAAAGTATTCTAAGGGTGTTGTAAGTTACTTAAATAAGGCCTTCTGGCAGGTTTAGGAGGGTATAATGAAAAAAATATTTCCTCAAAAATTCCCATTTTTTCTAAGCCTATAGCCTTACTTTTTCGTCAAAACTTCAAGCTAAAAATAATGTTCAAAGTAACCAATGAAGAATTCAAAAAGTATTCTAAGGGTGTTCTTAGTTACTTAAATAAAGCATTTTGGCAGGTTTAGGAGGGTACAATGGAAAGAATATTGCGTCAAAAATTCCAATTTTTCCTAAGCCTATAGCCTTACTTTTTCGGCTAAAATTCAACCTAAAAACAATGCTCAAACTAACCAACAAAGAATTCAAAAACTTTTCTAAGGTTGTTGTAAGTTACTTAAATAAGGAATTCTGGCAGGTTTAGGAGGGTATAATGAAAAAAATATTTCCTCAAAAATTGCCATTTTTCCTAAGCCTATAGCCTTGCTTTTTCGGCTAAAATTCAACCTAAAAATAATGTTAAAACTAACCAAAAAAGAATTCAAAAAGTATTCTAAGGGTGTTGTAAGTTACTTAAACAAGGCATTGTGGCAGGTTTACGAGGGTATAATGAAAAAAATATTTCCTCAAAAATTGCCATTTTTCCTAAGCCTATAGCCTTACTTTTTCGTCAAAAATTCAACCTAAAAATAATGTTCAAACTAACCAACAAAGAATTCGAAAAGTATTCTAAGGGTGTTCTAAGTTATTTAAATAGGGCATTTTGCCAGGTTTAGGAGGGTATAATGGAAAAAATATTTCCTCAAAAATTCCCATTTTTCCTAAGCCTATAGCCTTACTTTTTCGTCAAAAATTCAAGCTAAAAATAATGTTCAAACTAACCAATGAAGAATTCAAAAAGTATTCTAAGGGTGTTCAAGGTTATTTAAATAAGGCATTTTGGCAGGTTTAGCAGGGTATAATGGAAAAAATATTTCCACAAAAATTGCCATTTTTCCTAAGCATATAGCCTTGCTTTTTCAGCTAAAATTCAACCTAAAAATAATGTTAAAACTAACCAACAAATAATTCAAAAAGTTTTCTAAGGGTGTTCTTAGTTACTTAAATAAAGCATTTTGGCAGGTTTAGGAGGGTACAATGGAAAGAATATTTCGTCAAAAATTCCAATTTTTCCTAAGCCTATAGCCTTACTTTTTCGGCTAAAATTCAACCTAAAAACAATGCTCAAACTAACCAACAAAGAATTCAAAAACTTTTCTAATGTTGTTGTAAGTTACTTAAATAAGGAATTCTGGCAGGTTTAGGAGGGTATAATGAAAAAAATATGTCCTCAAAAATTGCCATTTTTCCTAAGCCTATAGCCTTGCTTTTTCGGCTAAAATTCAACCTAAAAATAATGTTAAAACTAACCAACGAAGAATTCAAAAAGTATTCTAAGGGTGTTCTAAGTTACTTAAATGAGGCCTTTTGCCAGGTTCAGGTGGGTATAATGGAAAAATATTTCCTCAAAAATTGCCATTTTTCCTAAGCCTATAGCCTTACTTTTTCGGGTAAAATCAACCTAAAAATAATGTTCAAACTAACCAACAAAAAATTCAAAAAGTTTTCTAAGGTTGTTGTAAGTTACTTAAACAAGGCATTGTGGCAGGTTTAGGAGGGTATAATGAAAAAAATATTTCCTCAAAAATTGCCATTTTTCCTAAGCCTATAGCTTTACTTTTTCGTCAAAAATTCAAGCTAAAAATAATGTTCAAACTAACCAATGAAGAATTCAAAAAGTATTCTAAGGGTGTTCAAGGTTATTTAAATAAGGCATTTTGGCAGGTTTAGCAGGGTATAATGGAAAAAATATTTCCTCAAAAATTGCCGCTTTTTCGGCTAAAATTCAACCTAAAAATAATGTTAAAACTAACCAATGAAGAATTCAAAAAGTTTTCTAAGGGTGTTCAAGGTTATTTAAATAAGGCATTTTGGCAGGTTTAGCAGGGTATAATGGAAAAAATATTTCCTCAAAAATTGCCGCTTTTTCGGCTAAAATTCAACCTAAAAATAATGTTAAAACTAACCAATGAAGAATTCAAAAAGTTTTCTAAGGGTGTTCAAGGTTATTTAAATAAGGCATTTTGGCAGGTTTAGCAGGGTATAATGGAAAAAATATTTCCTCAAAAATTGCCATTTTTCCTAAGCCTATAGCCTTGCTTTTTCGGCTAAAATTCAACCTAAAAATAATATTAAAACTAACCAACAAAGAATTCAAAAAGTTTTCTAAGGGTGTTCTAAGTTACTTAAATAAGGCATTCTGGCAGGTTTAGGAGGGTATAATGAAAAAAATATTTCCTCAAAAATTGCCATTTTTCCTAAGCCTATAGCCTTACTTTTTCGGCTAAAATTCAACCTAAAAATAATGTTTAAACTAACCAACGAAGAATTCAAAGAGTATTCTAAGGGTGTTCTAAGTTATTTAAATAAGGCATTCTGGCAGGTTTAGGAGGGTATAATGAAAAAAATATTTCCTCAAAAATTCCCATTTTTCCTAAGCCTATATAGCCTTACTTTTTCGTCAAAAATTCAACCTAAAAATAATGTTCAAACTAACCAACAAAGAATTCAAAAAGTATTTTAAGGGTGTTCTAAGTTATTTAAATAAGGCATTGTGGCAGGTTTAGCAGGGTATAATGTAAAAAATATTTCCTCAAAAATTGCCATTTTTCCTAAGCCTATAGCCTTACTTTTCCGGGTAAAATCAACCTAAAAATAATGTTCAAACGAACCAACGAAGAATTCAAAAAGTATTCTAAGGGTGTTCTAAGTTACTTAAATGAGGCCTTTTGCCAGGTTCAGGAGGGTATAATGGAAAAATATTTCCTCGAAAATTGCCATTTTTCCTAAGCCTATAGCCTTACTTTTTCGGGTAAAATCAACCTAAAAATAATGTTCAAACTAACCAACAAAAAATTCAAAAAGTTTTCTAAGGGTGTTGTAAGTTACTTAAATAAGGCATTCTGGCAGGTTTAGGAGGGTATAATGAAAAAAATATTTCCTCAAAAATTCCCATTTTTTCTAAGCCTATAGCCTTACTTTTTCGTCAAAAATTCAGCCTAAAAATAATGTTCAAACTAACCAACGAAGAATTAAAAAAGTAATCAAAGGGTGTTCTAAGTTATTTAAATAAGGCATTTTCGCAGGTTTAGGAGGGTATAATGAAAAAAATATTTCCTCAAAAATTGCCATTTTTCCTAAGCCTATAGCCTTACTTTTTCGTCAAAACTTCAAGCTAAAAATAATGTTCAAACTAACCAATGAAGAATTCAAAAAGTATTCTAAGGGTGTTCTTAGTTACTTAAATAAAGCATTTTGGCAGGTTTAGGAGGGTATAATGGAAAAAATATTTCCTCAAAAATTCCCATTTTTTCTAAGCCTATAGCCTTACTTTTTCGTCAAAAATTCAGCCTAAAAATAATGTTCAAACTAACCAACGAAGAATTAAAAAAGTAATCAAAGGGTGTTCTAAGTTATTTAAATAAGGCATTTTCGCAGGTTTAGCAGGGTATAATGGAAAAAATATTTCCTCAAAAATTGCCATTTTTCCTAAGCCTATAGCCTTACTTTTTCGTCTAAAATTCAACCTAAAAATAATGTTCAAACTAACCAACAAAGAATTCTAAAAGTATTCTAAGGGTGTTCTTAGTTACTTAAATAAAGCATTTTGGCAGGTTTAGGAGGGTACAATGGAAAGAATATTTCGTCAAAAATTCCAATTTTCCTAAGCCTATAGCCTTACTTTTTCGGCTAAAATTCAACCTAAAAACAATGCTCAAACTAACCAACAAAGAATTCAAAAACTTTTCTAAGGTTGTTGTAAGTTACTTAAATAAGGAATTCTGGCAGGTTTAGGAGGGTATAATGAAAAAAATATTTCCTCAAAAATTGCCATTTTTCCTAAGCCTATAGCCTTGCTTTTTCGGCTAAAATTCAACCTAAAAATAATGTTAAAACTAACCAACGAAGAATTCAAAAAGTATTCTAAGGGTGTTCTAAGTTATTTAAATAAGGCATTTTGGCAGGTTTAGCAGGGTATAATGTAAAAAATATTTCCTCAAAAATTGCCATTTTTCCTAAGCCTATAGCCTTACTTTTCCGGGTAAAATCAACCTAAAAATAATGTTCAAACTAACCAACGAAGAATTCAAAAAGTATTCTAAGAGTGTTCTAAGTTACTTAAATGAGGCCTTTTGCCAGGTTCAGGAGGGTATAATGGAAAGAATATTTCATCAAAAATTCCCATTCTTCCTAAGCCTATTGGCTATTGCCTTACTTTTTCATCTAAAAAATCAACCTAAAAATAATGTTCAAACTAACCAACTAAGAATTCGAAAAGTATTCTAAGGGTGTCGTAAATTACTTAAGAAGGTCTTTTGGCAGGTTTAGGAGGGTACAATGGAAAGAATATTTCATCAAATATTTCCATTCTTCCTAAGCCTATTGGCTATTGCCTTACTTTTTCATCTAAAAAATCAACCTAAAAATAATGTTCAAACTAACCAACTAAGAATTCAAAAAGTATTCTAAGGGTGTTCTAAGTTACTAAAATAAGGTCTTTTGACAGGTTTAGGACGGTTTCGTGGAAAATGAAATTTCCTCAAAAATTGCCCTTTTGTTTATTTTCGTTCATTGACAGTTAAATCGAGGGGCGGTGTTAGAGAAAATATTTAATATAAAAAACTTTCTTCATTCAGTTATTAACCAGGAAAGGAACCATAACTTAGATAGGTTAAGTTTTTGCTAGCTTCTAGATTATTGCGACACGAGTAATAAAGAAGCACACGATAGTTGCTACCTGAAGCGGCACCATGGTTGTCGCAGAAGGGGGGGGGGGGAATTTCGAAATTTGATGCTTCCAGTTGGCTGAAAAAGCACTGATTGATGGATTTCCTACTATCTTACAACACAATCTCTTGTAATCATTCTCATCATTCGCGCACCCATCCCTTAAGGTGGAGTTTGGTTCTCACTGCTTTAGTTTGCCCATTAACAGTTAAAATGTTAACGTGCCAAGGAGAGAAGAATATCAATGAAAGTGAAAACAATTAATTATATCATCGACTATTTTTTATTATAGATCTTTTAATTTATGCAACTACCAAGTTTGCAGAGCAATCACCAAAAATGCCAAATCTTCCGAGTAAAGAACCAATTCGTGACTCTTGGGGGTGTCACAGCCCGCAACACCTCCGCGTAGCACCGCTTCTGGAAATCCTAGATTCTAATGGATTTGTGAATAATTTCGAAATACAAGGCGTGGAGGGCAGATAGAGATAAATCTCTAGTGTCTAGTTTTTTTGCTTCGAACACACATATTCTCACAAATGCTACATGAACCAATTCAAAATTTCGACGGTAATGAATACTCGGTCCTCTAAAATTCGTAGGCCTAACGTCATGTTGAACAATAACTAGACAAAACGAGTGTCCCTTCACTTGTGAGCAGTCAAATCTAAATCTTCCTCTATTCTATGCGACCTGACAACCCCATCTACCACATGAATCATTACTTTATTTTCCTGTCTTGTACAATAAAAACTTCGCCAATAATACCTATTCAAATTTCTTGAACTACTGCCCGCACTTTTACTATCCCGCTGCTACCATTTAGGTTCCCTACAGTTGCGCCAAGTGTTTGGTCAAAAGTTGAATGGCGAGCACGTTCATTCACGTAAGGGAATATTGAAATTTGGATTGTCGTGAAAAGTAAAAAGACACGACGAGATGAATTATTGATAAGCTCCATTGACTCTAAGAGAAAATAGCCACATGTTTATTGATTCGAAGTGTAAGATTATAATGTGCGGTTGATAAGGTCAGCAAAAAGCGACGCCAGCAGAAATTAAAAAAATTAAAAAGCTCTGAATAATTAAATGTTTTGCCATTGCCAAGTATAATAATGAAATGAACTTCAATCGAAAAGCAATGAACAGAGGTATGGTGATTGAAATGGTATGTGTTATTGTGCATTGACACTTGACAATGTCTGATACAAGCATGAAGCCTGCCCAAAAATATGAATCCTGCAAAAATTGCTATTCAGAGGTGAGAAGCTCAACAGCAATCCTAGTTTCTTAACAAGCGTATTTTTGGTCGATTGAACCTCTCACCCAACAAAATTTTTTATCAACTGAGCCCTATTATTGGGTTATACTTTAAACGGGTGATTACAACTTAAGGAATACTGTTTTGTTGCATGTAATATGGGTTCTGTCTAGAAAGCATACAAATGGGTGTGGTCAAAGAAGATACACTGAGAAAACTGACTGCAATGTATGTTGGGAATCCGCCATTTTGCATATAACACGTGTATTTTTACAATTAGTTCATTGATTTCGTCGGGTTCTTTGTTAGTCATGCAAGTATTTTCTTCTTGTTGTTTTAGAGTAGCATTTGCGTCAAAACCTCGCTTTAAGCTGAATCCGTCCGAGGTTATAGGAAATAGTTATACCACGCCCGCTGATTAAGTTATTATGCTTATCCTAAATAAACACCTGACTAACATATATGCAAGTTGATTGGTAGTTATAATTAGAAGTTCATGACTCAAAACTAATTAGCAACATAAGTAAACGTATATATTCCGCAAATTCATTTGAAAAAGAAGAGTGTTCGACGTAGGAGTCGTCGTAGTGTTGTAATCGTTTGAGATTTGGAAAAAGACGGAGATGTAAAGCAAATAGTTGTACTTCTTAGATTCATGTTTCGGCTCTTGGGTTCTCTATTCTGATACCAGCGAGATTGGAGGTTTTCCTCAACAATGTACACCCTCTTGATGTTTCGGGGTGCCCCTTCTTGGGCCGTAACGATAAGGGGAGTTAGGGGTGTGAAACCCCCTTGTGAGAACATTCCGTTTCAAACACAATGAGTGTTTTACCATCTAGGGATACTTCGTCGGCAAATTTACAAACATGTCGACGAATAAAAGATGGTTCACCCAACCTTTCGGCAAATGGTACATGGAAGAAGCCTCTCTTGGGAACAATATCTAGAGACGGCCCTGGCCCCTGCATAACATAACGTATTCAAAACTGAATTCGAAACCCCCGCCAAAAATGAAAATCATAAATGCAGCAATCTTTGACATCAAAATGAATTCAGCATTTCGATCTTTATCTCAAAAAGCCAGGTGCAATTAAACATCTATGCATAACCAAATTCACATCAGTTACAGATTAAAAAGATTTTAAGAGAGAAAACGAGCTGTTTAATTTCTCAGTTTTATTATTGGTCATGGGCTTTGGGAAAAATGCATATTTCATAATGGTTGTAGAAACAAAGAAAAGCTTTTTCTAGTTTCCAGCAACGAAAAAGTAAAAATTGAGTGCTAAGCGATAGTTAAGGGTGAAGATTAGGGATTGAGGGCGATTGTCTATTACACAGTTTACGTTCAGTTGCTCTGACGGTAACGGCAAAAAAAGAAAGGTGACGTTTGACGATACCGTAAATAATTGGCTCCCTTCGAAAAAGCCACCCCTCGAATAAGCCCCCAACCTAGAACTACAAACTGTTCGCAAGCCCCCCCCCCTCTCTCGCATAAGTTTCAGTTTTACAACTTGCGTAATCAAAGAGTTTTTGTGCGATAGCCAGCAATGGACTAGGTATAAGTACCTCAGTCTAAATAAAGCCTTTAGTGAAGTTTTAAAACTAGGTCTACATTTCACTTTATCTAGCACTTGAGATTACACCAGGAAACCAAGTTTCAGTTAGAATAGTTACAAAGTTGCAGTGCAAGACCCAATATAGGACTGGGTAGAAGAACCATATGAAGACGTGTTGTCGAGACAAGAAGAACAAGCAGCCAGGCAGTGGCTGAATGACTCATGATGACGATGACAAGAACCATAGTTTAAAAATTGCTTTTGTGAAATTTTTAAAGCTTTTTTGCATCCCATTTTATCCAGCACGTCAAATAACGCCAGAAAAAAGTTTCAGCTTTATAACTTGCAATGTTAAGAAGGTTGTAGTGCTTTACCAGAAAGAGGACTGGGTACCAGTACTCCAGTCCAAAAATAGCGTTTGGGGGTTTTTTGAAGCTTGATATGAACTTCATCTTATTCAGCATATCGGATTGTGTACTTGTACCAAACTTCATGCTATTATCATAACATGCACAATTCTACTGCTATGCGTCTGCACTATCAGGAAACTCGAGAAAGCAAGTTGTTTGACAAAACGAAAAGTTTCCACAGCCATAACTTTTTGCATATAGGTCAGATCACATTGCTCTTTTTGAATCTTTTGCTCAGTTTTAAATGTTCTTCCCGATAGTATCATCAGATTTGAAAAATTCGAAAGTTGAAATTTTGCTGACCGTGCATTTTTCATGCTTCCGGAAACGCAACTTCCGGTCATTTGCTAGAAGGTTCGCAGGGCTTGAAATGATCAGTGGCCTTTACTCTTATAATTTAAACTTTAAAAACTTCGGTTACCCAGTTTGCTAGAATGTTATGCAAAATTTCCTGTCTATCAGTTTGTTGACTTTTGCCATCTGAGGTTGCCTTCTGAGGATGCAACTTAAACTTTTCTTTCTGGATCATTCTTTAAGTGAAAACCAGGATGCATATTTTGGACTTGGAAGGCATCAATGTAAACAGACCCCGTAAACATGTTTTTTTTATATATCTTTAAAATGTACAAACACAATGAAAAAAAGATGAAAGTGATCCTACAAATACAAAGTGATTTACAGAAGTAGACGGGGATTTCTAATATAACGTTGCGAAATTGCTCGGCGAAATCTGCCCTGGTAAACTTCTAAATTGGTTATCTTGAATAAATAAAGTTAAAATGGATAAAACCAAGTGCATTCTGTAGCATCTATCTATCCATTAGAAATTCATATTTCGGCTTTGCAAAACAAAAGGCCTTAAGGTTGCTTTCCGCATTAAAGCCGAAAGGAGGCCTACGATGATGCTGCGCTATGTCGCCTTTTAAATTAATATTCGTGGTTACTGTAGCTTTTCACGAGCTGTTAATGGCTACGGCTCGCTGGTCTGGAGTGCTGGAGTCACTTGCAAACGTTGTTTTAAAACATAAGCTTTTGCAATTGTTACTTTTACAATAAAAGTGTTCGGGGCCAAAATCGAATGACTTTGGTCTTCTTCGTTCACGTGACTTTCTCAGACCTCTTTTCCGCCAAAGAGGAAAGCACATAGTTCACTGGAAAACTATTGTTAAGTAGAGGAAAATCCGAAATCAGTCATCTTGCGTGCGGGCAGCAAGTGCATACGAAAAAGACAAAGTCTTCGTCTTTTGCGACAAAAATCTTCTGTGTGCGCTAGGCTTTATTGGCGACATTATATAGAAATATTAATTAAAGCATAGTGTGTTTTGATCGATTGAAGCAAGCCAGTGATCTTTCAAGTAGATGACTCTATGGCGAACACCAGAGCTAAAAATCAATGCCTAGGCCGGTTTTGGACATGATGTGGTGTTAGGTTGGCGTGTTAACATACTGGCAAGTCAAAACTAAATAAATGGGTGCATATTCGTAACGTAAGAGGAAAATGGTCAGGCTCAGGCAAGCAAAGCCAATGAGCAGGTCATCGACATACAGCGTTCAATTGGCTTATTTGAACAACAATTATAAAATTTAGCTTTTAATCTTAGGATGGTTGTGTGACCATGAACAAAGTTTGATGTGCGATTCATGGTTATTACGTCTGGGTGAACAGAAGAAATTTCCTGCCGGTGTTAAGAGGAGCAATTTCAATTCTCGAGTTTCAAAGCTATTTTAATACTACCAAGCCAACACATAAGACAGGCTATAGTCATGCAATTATGAGATCAAAACATGCAATTATGGATAATATCTTTGACCTTATGGAAGCAATACCAATGGAAGTATTTATAAAAAATTTTTTGGTCAGCAACACAACGCCGATGAGACGAGGTTGGAGAGTCTTTGTAAGAATAGAACTTTTGATGAGGCAAATTGATATTTCGAGTCTCCTCTTTTAAGGAAGACCAAAAGAAGATTTAGAAGCACCTCTCAAAAAATGAGAGTAGTTCCCCAAAGAAATACAATTGCAATTAAAAGTACGAAACTGGATTATGGTGCAATAGTATGAATAGCAAAAGAGCCAATTTTACTTCTATTGATCTTTAAAAAGAAATTAGGTGAGTGTTTAATTCAAAAAAATTACAGATGACAGGTTCTGAAAACTCGAGGCAAATTTTAGAGAATAAAGGAGTTATATGCATACGCATTCTTTTTTTAACAGCACTAAGTTTGCTTTGACTGAAATATACTGAAAACTTCACATGATTAGAGAACTTTACGAGCATGGTGCACCGAGCCGGCTATGAAGAGAAAATGATTCCAGAAGCACTTGTACTGTTTTTTATTTGGCAACTTCCTTTAAGACCACAAGACAAGGCCTGGTAACTATGAAACAATCCTTTTATAAATTTATATTCGTCTTATTTTATATTGCCCAACCGGCATGCTTAGCGGCAGCTATCTTGAGAAATTGATTGTGTTTTGTATTTTCATGCAGTACGATATTAGGCCGGTTTCGAAAATGTAATCGCAAAGCATGCCGGTTGCGCAAGAGCTTTTAAAGTATTCCCTTCGGTGAGCTACCAGATCTCCAAAGGTCCATTTTAACAATACTAAAGCTAGCCGTGATTACCCAGCTGTTAATTCTCATCAACTGAATTTTCACCTTATCGGATTCTTTGAATTAAAGCTGATCTTTTCAACGATTTTCTTCCACCTGATATTCTTAGACATCCCCATGGCAACATTTTAATGTGAGGAACTCCATGATGCTATTTCAAGTATGAAATTTTGGAAACCATAAGATACAAAATCTCTTTAGGGCGTTACATATTACACAATCCAAGAGAATCAAGACATTTCTCTTCAATAGAAACCTTTTAGATTATGAATACACTAATACACCCGTTTACGAACACCTGGAAACAAGGGACAATCTTTTCCCTTCGAGTTTCTGCAGATAAACCAATGCATTCCTACGCCTTCTAACAACGGAGATGAACCTTGGCCGAAGAGTTTAGCGATGTAAAGGCTTTTTTATGCTCATGTTTAGGACCCTTGAATCAAAAAATTACCAAGCTAAATCAAGAGTTTTAGTATTCCACTCATGTAGCCATATAGGCACATAGGGCTAATAACACCACACAGAATTTTAACTCAAGGTAACCTGTTATACGACAAGCTAAAATATTAAACCATAAAAAAGAAAATTATGCTCACATAAACTCTAGTTTTTTACAATAAGAATGGCCACTTCAAAACAGATATGTTTTTAAAACGATGCCCGGTGTGACCCAGTGATCACGTTTATCAAGATTTTAGCGATAACACAGTAAATGCAGAGATTTCAAGCAATGTATAGATTAGGTAAATGTAAATAAATTTTCCTCATCAAGTATAATTTAATTCTTGAAATGGGAAATTTTGAAAACAATACATGCCAAACTTATTTTGTGATTTGAAAGATAAAAAACTGTAGAACATTTAAAAAGACTATTAAATTATTAACGACATATGGAGAATTTACTAGAACTGTCGGGTGATGTTTATAGTTTAATGGAAAATGCTTCATGGAAATCTAGAGAAAGACATGCTTAAATTCAACGAAAACTGCTCTTTTCAGTTAAGCACCAAATATGTTAAGACTGATTTAAAAAATCCAAAATTCGCTGATTTTAATAGCCTCAATGGAACTAACTGAGGAAAGCATAATTTCCAAAGTGACAATAATATTAAGTATTTTGTTAATGATTTAATGTACGGTGTAAGCCCTTCCACAACACGTAATATCAACATACTTGGCAGGGTCTTGCTGGAAGCGAGGTCAGAAGGTTTGCTTTCCAATTTCTCTCACAGTTGTTTTGATTTTAAGCGAAACAGTACCATTCTTGCCAAAATGCTATCTTTCCAAATGATGGTGCAACATGACCTGAAAATGATGAACGTTTGTCATAATTTATCGTGTAATAGAATATTTACAGAAGTGTATCGTGTTGCCAAATAAAGTGGGGCGTTCTAAATATCAATTCGGGTGCTTTATTGGCGCAAAAATCAAGACAACAGAATTTGGGGGTTAGCAAAGCCCATATTAAGCCAGGAGTCCCACTACCGGGAAGACTTGGGTGCACGTGTCCATTCCAATTTCCAGAGCTCCAATTTAATTTAGGCTGAAGACCTTGTCAGCCTTTCTGCTCTTTTTAAAGAAATGATTTCTAAAAAAAATTAACTATTGACAAAATGAAGCATTTAAAAAAGGTGCTTCCAAAAGATGAGATAATTGTACAATATCTTAAATTCAGTCACATCCAGTTTTAAGTGGACAGTTGATGTGATTTCATAAAAAATCAAAACAGACCATAATTATTCTAAAAGTGATTAATTAATTTGCATAAGCTTGAATGGAAATAGAGCTGGGAAAAAGACACGATGTCCACTTTCTTCTGCTTATGTGCATCTTATAGTTTATCTTGGGTTGCAACAGACTGCCGACTGCTGTTGGTAGGGAAGAAGAAGAATTTGCTGCTTCATGCACAATAAGGCATTAAGGCATTCGACTGTCTATACGCGATAACACGAGGCATAAACCAATGCATGTAGCCACGCAAGTAGTTATGAATACCGCAAATGAAATTTGCAGTTACCGAAGCGTTTTCGTGTCTGTGATTAGCAGAGTTGTTATAACCTTCTATTGTATCCGCAGCTGGTCTTCCTCCCAAACTAAATTATTGGAAGGTTCCCAGAGTAAGGTCTAAATTAATTGCAGACAACACGATATATACCATGCGTGCATGGCGCTAATTAAAGTCTATATGAAGACACCCGGCAAAGCATTGTGCATTTCGTTCGCGTGTTATCAAAAAAACAGGTGAGATTTCTAGAAATAAGATAAAGTCTTGAGTTTCAGGCACTGCCATACAGATCTATAGATATCTGTTCACTAAAGCATGTTCTTACAACAAGGCGAGTAAAACCAGTTCGAATTTTGACTGGACAGTGATGTAGCAACAGGATACCAGAGCGGGGATCAAACTTTCAAAGAGATCGTTGGGATTGTAGTCATTAGTGCAGTGGGAATCGATTTATTTAGGGGAGGGGGGTTAAAGATTTTCCTACGAATTTTGACATCCAAGCGACATTTTCGTATTTCCTTAACGTCTAGTTTCTCTCCCTAAGGCCAAATGCTGCATTTTAGAAATGTTTAAGCGGGCAACCTTTAAGACTATTTGATTTTCCTGTTACATTTGATTACAAAAAATTAAAATATATATCTCTGTTTTAACCATCTACTACTTTTTGCTTCCAAGCAAAGTTTCAATACAAGAACAACCGCAATTATTAATTAAATTTTTAAAAAGTAGAAATACGTTCTTATATTGTTACTCTAGTGGACATATCATTGGACATCTGGACAGCTCCAATGTCAATATACGTTGCATGAATAAAGTTGCCTTTAATCAAAATTTAATAATACTAATCATAACTGAAATATGTTTAAAACAAGAAGGGAGCAGAGGTGGCGCCAGAAATCTTCCGACAGAGGGGTTGGAGCTTCCGACAGGGGGCTAAAATGATTAAAATATGCAGTTTTCGTACGTTATTCTGTCAAATTTGCTCCAACAATAACCTAAAATTTCCTCCGCTGGGGGGGGGGCTAGGTGCTTTCGACGGAGGGACTGTAGCCCCCCTAGCCCTCCCCTGGTGCCCCCACTGGACAGTAGATGACGTATGGGCAATAGAGTGACACTGGGAGACGGAGACGGTTCGAGGAAACATGATAAATAACGGGATGGAACTGGGACAAAATGACAGTGGGCGACAAAACACGAAACAGTTTTGCATCATGTTTTAAATTAACATTCGATTCGTGATAAAGAATTACGTCGCATAAGGCCGGCTCGTGCTGGGTGAATGTTGATATGATAATTGGAGAACGCCGAGGCTCTTGTGCACGAAGGTTAATGTCTTCAGATTCGATTACAATTAGCTCGATTATTAATTAATTATGTTGGCGATGACAAGACAGTTCTATGCAAGTCTGACCTCAAGTTGTTGCACAAGATCCTTTTTTTTACTGGACAGGAGGAAAAATGTTAAAATTATGTTTTGTAAACTATTTGCATTAAATTCCAATTAAGTTTGAAGTGACTTATTTATGAAAAATGGAAGAGTTTAAAGTTGGGAATTTGTTGATTAGTTTTGGGCTTGGGGCGAGTGAAGTTTCCCTCATCTCATAATGGCGCTAGTAAGGGTAATTGAATGATTCACAATCAGGTTAAACTCGAATTTGCTAATTTTTTCTTAGAGGGTGTGCCATCCCAGTGAGCATTTGGTTCAGAACAGCCAAAAAGCAATTTTTTTACAATTTCAAAAACGGCAAATCAAAAAAGCGTTTTTAGCAGTGACGGTTCGCTACGAAAAAGACCTTTTACATGTGCCACTTTTCAATGACACTTAATGAAAGATAGTGAACCACTTTTTATGACAACACTTCCATCTCCAATTTTGACCTTACCCTGGCAGAATTAGAAGTCGACGTCTATGTCTGTAATCATTTTTGGAAGCCCGCACTCTTGCTTTAGAGTCAGTATGAACTTACCCGTCAATTGCCAACTTTTTAAAAAATATCAGGATTTCTCTTGATATTATTACTTCACAAGTACAAGGTGATTATTTTTCTTTTGCATTTTCTATAAAGACATACGCAGAGAGAAAAGATTCGAGTACACAACCCACATAAAACCGTTCATCTGGGTATTGGCTAAAATAAGCGGCATTTTAACGTAAGCCGAAGAAAAGCTTTCAGGTTGTAACAATATATTTGACGAAAGTATTATCAACCAACTGACGTAGCGACCTCTTTGGCAACAGGAGGTTCTGGGAACGTGGCAGATCAACGAAGTGTGCTATCTGAGGTGTTTCCGATATCACCAACGCAGATGTTTAAGATATTTCTTCGATACTCTATTGGATGGAATTAACACAGCAGAAATATAGCAACTTTCCGAATTTCATTCAGACAAAAGAATTGCTCTTCAAGCTTTTATATGGTCGGACAGGACATGCAAATCTCCACAGCACCTCACGAGTGAGTTGCATATTTTGGATATCAAACATGACAACCCCACAATGGACAGCTCTTCTTGCAAAGACCACAAACCAGTACTAAACAACATATACTAATTTCATCAAAAAATATTAATGAAGAAAACAAATAGGAACTTCGAATAGTTTCTTTTCAGCTTGAAGTGAGCACTGCAACGCCTCAAGTTATTTACTGCCTTTAACCAACTTCCCATTCACAAGCAAACATGTTTGATGTTTACTTTAATATACCGACCAAAACACGCAAATTGATGCATGTTCAATAGAATACCACGATGAAATTGAAAAACAAAACGATTTGGTCAACAACAGCTATTGTTGAACGTGTCCTTGGCAAGTAAAACTGAAGAAATTTAACGATCTGTTATTAATTTCAGTAAATGCGTGCATCCACTTCATGAATAGCATTCTAGTTTGTCAAAGTACAACAAAATGCAGGCGCTATTGCGGTCGACCATTCGAAAACCACAATGCGGATGTCGGCTTTTCTGCAACTGCAACAGAGTCATCAACATAGAGTCACTCGAGGAGTTTCCTGAACGACTGTGCATTAAGTTGCAAGCATAGCAAAGCCAGCACAACACATAGAGAATAGGTCGTTGTTTAGAATTCCGTGCTTGCCATCTTGCAAAAAACAAGCTATCTCTCAGCAAACGCGAATTAATGAAAGAGAAAACGGAAAATTCAAACAAAATACACTAGTTACATGTTACATAATAGTGAAATGCTAGGTCTGGTATTTTGGTATCTCCGACCATGTAATGCTAAACCCTGGATGCACCGAAAATTCTCCGATCTTAAAAGGTGGAAACTAACGGCCTATCACCACCTAAATGCGTACATGAAGTTGCTATCTACGTCGCCACTTGCTGTAATCTTGCTTAACATGAATACTTTGGCGTCAGTTGTGAACGATAACAGAACCCCGCCAAAACTGATATCACGGGTCATGACACTACCTCACACCTTGCAATAGAGATTTCTCGCGATTCAGTAGTTCAGGCAGACAAAGCCATATTTCCATGAAACCAAAAGCGACCTGCAAATAGCCTCCATAATTATAATGGGTGAATCACGAAGATAACCGAAGAAGATAAAGGCGTTTCTAGCATGTACTTATCTTGTTCAAAGCCTTTTAGACGCAAAACTATAGTTATAAACATTATGCTATCACAGATGGTTTAAAATGTGCGGATACTTAGTTGAGATGAAAGTAAGTAACGGTTGCTAAAGTGAAAACAAATTCAGCATGCTCTGTCGTCCTACTGGCTTTTAAGAATTAAATTCAATCTTACTTTTTCCCTTTCTATCCTGACAAACAGACCAATAAGGCTGAGAGTAAATGATAATTATATTTATAACAGTATCCTTTACTCCTTTTTAAAATGACAATTTGGTAAGAACACGAGCCTCAAAACTGGTTAAAAGTTAAGAACACATCAAGAACAAGCTAAGTCTGAGGTACTTGAAAATGTAATTTCGAAAAACGTTATAAAAACTCCTTAAAATTTCAAGTGCAAAAGGGGGTTTTTTTCATCTACAGTTGCTTTGTCGGTGAATTTTCAAACTTGTCGGCATATAAAGGATGGCTCACTCACTTTCTTGCCATGTCGGGCATCGAGCTCAATAATAAGACAAAAGCAGCCTCAAAGTTTGGGAAAAATTAAGAACAGCCAGTATGAACATTAATTTTCCGGTTCCTATAAAAAAGAGTGTAGTTCTAGCAGCTGCGAGAATTTACTTAGGAGCCAAAATCTTTGATTGCTACAGTTGCCAGAACTCAATCATTTATCCAATTAGAAACCAATCAAAACACAGTTGGCCATTCAGGGGCTTACACAAGAGCGTTTTCAATTAACGCCTTTCAAAACAGTATTATGATCCTTTATCTATCTAATTATGATCAACTCAACAGGAAAAGCATTCCACGGCCATTTTTGCGTAGGTTTCAAAGCAGCAAGAACAATATGACTTGATCGTTACTGTCACTTAATTGAAGCTGTATTCGAATTCATTCATTTCAGCTTGACGTAAAATGAAAAGCTGCAAGCAAACAAGTTTCGCACTAATCTCGCACCTTGGCGTGAGCAGCTCACAAAATGACGTCACAGGAATGAACGAGAGTATACAGTCATACGGTGGAAATCAAATACCTTTTAGTCGGGACTGCAAAACTTGAAATAAACTAAACACAAAGATTTGCGTCTGCAAACAACACAAAACGAAATCTTTTAGAATGTATCCGAAAAGTACACAAAATTGAGTATCAACCTGCAAAACCAAAATGCTAGAATACTCAACTGATTTTGCATTCGTATTGGTAGAGATGCTAATTGGAAACTGCCTCTTAAGATTTGCAGAGCCAGCAAGTTAAGTGTGGCAGCGATTAAAAAAAGATTGCATTTGTTAACGTAAATTCTATGAATTTTTTCGCATTTCTTCCCGGTGATACTTTGTCCTATCTGCCTTACTCAAATTGTCTTGGTATCTTTTGAATAAAATTCTCTAAGAAATGGGATTTAAGTAAAATCAGCTATGGTTTGGTCTTCGAGCTTTGACAGGAACAAAGGAAATTTCAAGCACAACAGTGAATTCCTCTCACTTTTTTCAAGTAATGTATTTATTTGCCTTCCTCAAAACTATTGAATTGTTGGATAACCTTTCCCCGGCTTAAAGCCATCTAACGTAATGTTTTCTGGGCTCTGTCTTTTTGTAATTACAAGTAATTCCTCAAGTACAGTATTGGTTTTTTAAAAAGTTAGTTTTTCGGCTACGAGCTCCTACAATTCGTTAATCTGATTTTCATGAATGTAGGTTATGTCGTTCATAGTTGACTGTTCTTTAATTATGTTTGGCTTTTTAAAAAGATTCCAAAATTACAAATATGCAATTACAAAATATGCAAAATTATGCAAAAATTATGCCAACTTAAGAAATTATGTGTAGTGGCAATGTGTGGCTGCGTGGAAGGTTATTTGAGGTTTGTTGAGACAACTCGAGACACAGAACCAGAAAATGATGCTCTTTTATCTCTAACTTGAAAAATTTATCGTTTTAAGAAATTTAGTGATTAATCAAAAGAGAAAGGAAGCTTTTACGTTTCAAATTCGTCAATGACAGCTATTTCATCATTGTTTTCATTTATTCTGCAGCAGTGTGTCGCGCTGTTCATTGGCAATTGTTTGTTGAATTTCAAGGGTCCTAGAAATTAGAGAAGCTTGGCAAATTAGTACAACTGATCACTAGCAAGTAAGAGACGTCCTTTGTTACGAAAGGAAAACTTACTGAAATATAAATTTTGTTCTTTGTTTCGATAAACCAATGAACTGCGGGACGTACTGCCTTTAATGTTGAAAAGTTACTGTGGGATCTTCATTTAGTGTTGAAGCCTACGTCATTTTATCTGTCTTATTAAATTTCTGTCTTTTTTGCTTTTACCAAATATCCTGTGTTTATAGAACGGGTTTTTTATGAAAAGTTGCGGTGGGATTTCTAGGTCCTGAGTGTTTATAAGAAAAGAAAGCGTAATACTGCAAATTTATTCGAAATATGCCAAAATATGCTAAATTTAGAAAACACGACAAACACAGAATTTACAAAGGACCTTCAAAATATGTCATAAATGCCAAATTTGGCATACACTGTACCAATATGGCAGCCTTGGTCCCATACGACATTGCAACAAATTTTTATGCTTTAAATGATTTAATTTCATACTGTAAATGTCTGTTAAATTTGCAAAATAATTGCTTGATGACGTGTTTCTAACTTTGACTTAACAATTTAATGCAAGATCTTGTCTTCAAAGCAAGTTTTCATAGAAGTTTACATAGAAGCTTGCAACGGGACTAACATTGAAATGCTCTGCTTTCATTCTACATACTCAAGGCGTGCAGTAGACCTTTGGCAAATCGGCCTGCGTTAGGCAACTTCCCATGCTTGTTTTCTTTGGAACCAAATTTGATGTTACAATCACTGATTTTATGGTTAACTCGTTAAAATATAATATAAACTAGCCATCGAGAAAAAGTATCAAGTAACAAGAAAATATAAACTAGCTATCTAAAACGTCTAGATTGCACTTGAAAATATTTAGGGGGAAAATCAACTGCGTAGATTCTGATTTATTTCCTAACAATATATCTTTAATTTCAGCATGAAGAAACAACTTTTTGAATTCACATTTTAACTTTACTCTTTAAATACCTCTCTATCAGAAAAGAAACCAGTTTTTCTAATAGTTAAGCCCTGGCCAAATGGTGCAATATTTGGTTCAACCTTTGCTTGCTAACTGAATTGCACGCAGAATTTCGGTGGTTTGTCAAACGATGCAACATTGTTTTCAAAGATGCAACAAACGAACCAAATTTCAATCAAAGAGAAAGGATTAGACGAATCTGTGTATAAAAGACGACTTGAAACTATTGAAAAAGCAAAGCAAAAAAATGAATTTAACATCTTTTCAAGAACCACATGCATTTGACAGAGGTTGGAAGCGACTAGGAGATCTTCAATACCTCCACAAAATCAAGTTCGAGCTCATCTTGGGTCACTGCCCAGATATAACATTGATTTTTTAAACTTTCAATTTCCTTTGGTACGTCTCTAAAATTTTAAGTAAAATGAACATATGTCTTGCCTTAGAGCATGGTTGTTGACTGAAGTGGGCGGGTACTGATAAGAAAATGTGTTAAATGGTTAATGGTTTAAAAATCAATGGTCCTTTTCTGATTTGCAGTAGAATTTTTGACATTACGTCTAAATTTGAACGATCAAAATTGAATGTATTTACTCAACCAAAATGTCAATTGTTTCAATATACCTTATGGTAAATCGGCATTCTGTGCAGAGAGCAAAGTTTGCTGAATAAATAGCAGAGTCCTTCTTCTGCTTTTTCTTTTTCAACTTCATAAACTGCTTTGCCCCGTGGCAGAAATCCAAAGCAATGCTTGTAACTTCCTTGCACACAATGCACGGACAAATTCACTATTTCTCTATCAAAATAAGGGAATGATTTCACCTTTCTAGAACCCTAGCTATTCTATTTTCTTAGGAAAAGCATCGCGAAATATTCAAATTATTTTGCCACCGCCAGGCGCAATGCAAAACGTGCCAGAAAAAAGGGACATACATCTTCATAACGTTGCTGTTTATTGGTAGGGGATTGATGCAAAAAGTGACTGGACACGCCCATTTTTCTTCCAAAATCAAACACACTGTCTAGCATGCCATTGAAATTAGTAGACCGATAGATTCTATTGTTTGTTTGCTAGCAATCTATCTAATCTTATTTTCAGTATATATTTCTTTTACATTACAGTAAATCCCCACATTTAAGAACCTACTTTTCTGAGGTTCAGGCTGATTTCAGAGTATGAAGGTTCGTATTCGAAGGATCTCTTACTTAGCATTTTAGGATTCATTATCAAGAGATGCATTCAACCCTGTTTTTTTCCTTTTGGCAATGTTATTAATGCAACATTACAAAGATATTTACAGGAAGACATTTGAGCGCACTGGCTGCCTATGACAGTGGATGGATCTGGAGATGATCTCATACGTCCTCAGGAAATTAAAATTATGAACTCTAATGCTTTTATTTCATTTTTCAACATTTTGCTATATATAATTATGTTAAAAAGTCAAAGTGATTTCAAAGTTCTCTTTCGTTAAAGTGTATAAAATGCTAAAAATGCAAAACTGAAAATTTTGATACCGATTGTGATTTTACCTCATCTTTAAAAATCTGGGAGTAAATAAGGACCATTGAAAACTCTATTGTTTGCCCTTGGGATAAGAACCTATTATATTTTATCACACTGAAACAGCTTCTTAATTACAAGGTGCATAATTTAGGAAAAACAGCCTCTAGGTTCTTATTTTTGTAGGTCCTTATATGCGGGGATTTACTGTACATGCAGAGGAAAAGCGATGACGCGCTAAGCATAAACAGAAAGTCCCAGAAGAAGAGTTGTAGACCAATATCCGGAGTTTAAAAAGCCAGTCAACAATTGTAGTCTATCAAGATATCTCGAGTCTATTCATGGGGCATGTGAAAAATGACTCCATTAAAAGCCAAACCAATTTCTGCCGTAAGAAGTGGATAATGCCAAAGTTATTACCTTTAAGTTTTCCGGATATTTAAAGCAAACAAAAACAAAGAATCTAGGCTCAATGAAAAAACATCGAAGCAGTGCCAGAGTCTTTGTCTATTCAACGGGGACCGCATCAAAGGAGCTGTCAGGATGGGTTCAGGGTTTCTTAGCAGAATGCGTTTACTAATGCTCTTTTTCTACTCCTCCCCTTGACCCGCCCACTTCCAACTGCCTGTGTTGAGCCAAGGAGGATTTCAACTTCCCGACCATGTTGCATGGAACATGTGCCAATATTTGCGCAACTGTGGTCTTAAAGGAAGAACCACGCAACTGCGGGCTTTCATGCACAATTGTTGAATTGAGGATAACAAGTGCATTTTGTACGTCTCGCGGAAAACATTCACCTGGTAGCTGATCAAAGACAAAAAACAGCAAAACAGCTAATGATAAACCTGGTTTAATCTTTCTGATCTTCAAAAGTCACGAATACTTATTCACGATAAACTACAAGGAATAGTCACGTGATGTTTTTCAAAACCCACAGGAAACTGTATGGGCTCTTTTCAATCCCTGAGAAAATCGTTGATGCTCAGTAATGTTTTTCAAAGGGTTTTTTGACTTAGAACAGCTAATCGGTCAAGTATCTCCTTATCAATCATGTAAGCAAGGGGAAAGGGCAGGCAATAAACAGAAACCATTGTCGAAGTTTGGATGATCATGATAAATATTGTTTCTTGTTTTTATATACATTAAATGCAAGCTAACTTTGTTAATACTTTATTCAACACTCAAGCAATTTTGAGTAACAGAGATATGTGACTAGAAATCAAGGTTGAGGAAAAAAGTTGATCACACTTAAAGTTTGTTTCGAAACGAAATCCTTCGTGCTGTTGTAAAGTCTAAACGTGACGTCAACAATCCAAAGCACAACAGCAAAGTACGCCCTTCCTGCCTCCAAACGGCGAAACAACTATCACGAATTCAAATAGTTTTCAATGCGCAAATAAAAGGGGAATTTTTTCTGCCTAACCTATGCCATTAGCAAGTTTTAATTTGCGAAAATTATTAAAAAGTCACAAAAGGCTCGAAACGACTTGTTATGTATCGTGTAAAGTATTCCATAGGAAACAACAGTCGTATGACTTTTATCACAAAACGAGAAGGTATTTACGCTGTTAACAATGGTTGTTTATCAATATTTCGTGACTCTCGCCATTATGAGAAATTTTACGAGCAATTTGGTTTTTGCTTGAATGATATCTTTCATAAGTATATTAGACCACCTCTTGATGGGCTAGGAAGCGGGTTATTTCAAGAATAAATGGTAACCTTGTTAACTTTGCATAATTTTGAATTTTTTATAATCTACACAGAATATAAAACCTAAAAATAGAAGCTTGTAATAAATAGCTGTTATAAAGATGACGGTAAGACAATCGGAATAAACCTGTCACAATCTTCATTCGATGAATATCTAGAATTTTGCATTTTTGTCAGATCCAGAGAGGGGCGCATACGTTTTGCGAAGTTATCACATTCAACTAGGCTTTCGGTTGAAGATCTTTTTCTTGAGAAATTTGTAGCCATGCTCTCCGATATGCTGTGAGTCTCAGCAATATTCTCTTTACCACAAATTTGTAGCAGTTCTAATTCAGAGTCACTCTGGTTATCGTCATCATAATCATCATCACAATCGACAGAAGTTGACATCGCGTCTTTCTCGATATCTTCCAACGAAACAAAGTTATTATTATTTTTACCATCTTCCATTTCACTCTTCGATGCAAGGATTTCTTTTCCTTGGCGCTTCGAGGTCTCTGTATCTGACGAAAATTTGTCGGATATACACTCGTCCCTCCATGTTCCAACACTTTCTGAAATGCCCTTGTTTCTGATACTTCTAAACTTGTGCCTTTTGTGAAGGGAAT
Source organism: Rhopilema esculentum (assembly GCF_013076305.1). Next base: position 7,584,301 of record NW_027019328.1, read on the forward strand.
TTTTATATCCTCTAGTCGTCCCGAGTTTCTTTTCAGTCGAAAAATTGGTATCATGAAAAATGCTGTTCCAAGAATCTTGCTTTCCGTGAAAGCTAAACTCTCCTATAAGCGGCCCGTAAAACCATTCTTGGCTAAGGTGGTTATAGATCTCCTTTTCGCTGCTCAAACTTTGGCATCCAAATTTGATCGATAAATAGTCAACACACGATAAACTAGAAGTTAAGGCCATATCTGACTGTGTTTTGTTACAAGCCAATACCTGTGCCAGTTCGCGATGGAATCCAAACGGAAACAATCTAACACACTACACCAAACACTCCAGCCACTCCAAGCGTAAGCAAGCCCATTGATAGTCCCCCTCAGCTTGGTTGCACACTACGCTCTGCGTTCATGGATCAGTGAACTCAATCAATATCAATCCATTACTTACCACAAAGAGACCTGTAAATCAACAAAGCGCATGCGCAATCATGGAAATAGGAAGTTGACCGAATAAGAAAGCGCAGAATGTAATTACATGGATCAGAAAATACAGAACAGTGGACAGGGTATTACAAAGGTATGGATCGCAGGTTCAATTTAAAGAAACGCAGTTTGATATCCTGCAGTTGACTGAAACGCATTATCAACTGGACAAACTGTCATTTTTAGGTAGATCGAATATTTTTGGAAGTTATAAATGGTACTGGAATAGAAATAGAAAAAAATGGAAACGAACAGAAACAATGTTCTATTTACACAAATATCAGTGGTTGAAATTGGCCAATCTTAAAGTTCCAAATGTTTAAAAGGGAATCAAAATCGTCTAACACGTATGCTGTTTCTGATGCAATTAAAAACTCAGCAAAAATATTCACGAAATAACCATAACATGACAATCCTTCAGGGAACGCCAATGCTAAAGTCAGAAAGCAGCAGATTGCACCAAAATAAAGTAAAATATTGCATCCAGACACGCATCCACTATGTATTGAGTATAAGGATGCAAAAATACCACAGCTGAAGAAGCGAAAAATGAACATGAATCAACCAAATTCTTGACAAGTAAAACTAGCCCACCAAAAAGCAAGATTCTATTTTCCTATCACAATTCCCTCTTGTCTTTCTAGTTTAAGTTTTGACTAAAAATTTGGTCTCTTTGATTTAAGCAGTTGAAATAGGGACTCCAATGTCTTGGTTTAAGATATTTACAGCAATATTATGTGCCAACAAGAACCAGCAAAGCGTTAAAACAAAATAAAATTGTGGAAATGGCTGGATTTCTAGAGGTCCGGTCTGGGTTTTCCACCACTACTGGCTTCCAGAATCCCGTATCTACATCGCTTATTGGGGACAGGTGGCCTTTAGAGAGCGTTTTCATTGTATGCGACAAGTGAGATTCACTCATTGAAACAAGCGAACAATACAAAGATTAAACAAAGCTTGTTGCGTGAAAACATCTATTTACAAGTTTAAAAGCATATTCGGCCGTTGTGAACAATTTGCATTAACTGTGCATAGAGAGAAAGGCAGGCGCTTTTGAGACAGGGAATGATTTCGTTATTTCCTGTGTGCTGTTTAAAAAAGGCTAAATTTATGAACAATGCCTTTGTGGTTAACGATAATGAGACACAGTTAGGTAAAGTAAGAAATCCTATAAGCTGGGTAGAATACAATAAGAAAGCAACGTGCAACTAGATTCCATGGCACATGTCCCCTAATGACCAAGACGTCTCCCTTTTTGCATCTTCCTTGTTAAACTGGTAGAAATTTTGCAACACAATTCATGAGCTGCCCATATAAATGCATTTCGAAAACACCTTATCGAAGTGTTGAGTAAAATTCGTTCATTCTTGATAAGCAAACACGGCACAATATGTTTAAAGAGGAAGCTGTTAATAAGCTAGCATCAGTTGGGAGACGGCGATGCAGATTCAAGCTCATTTTCTTACTTGTTCATAGCTTTCATCGTAAGACTACACCCATCCTTTTCATCATATCATCATAGTACCTCGGATACAGTACCAATTGGGGTGTCTATTAGACAGTGTCCATTCCTATAAGTTGCTTTTCAAATAAAACAACATTTAAAAGATGGCTGTTGTAATCAAGCTTCTTGATTATTTCATTTCATTGTTTTCTTGGGAGAGATGGGATGATGAAGTAAGCTGCCCGGATGACCGTTCAGTGTATTTGGTAGGCATGGTATCAACAAATAACGAAACAGTCTGTCTGTAAAGAAAGTTTAACCTTTCTGTGGTAGATCTTAACAATTTACGAAGTTTGCAAAAAATTGTATGGATGATATCTTCAGTTTATCTGATTGCTATAAGCATATCGGGGGCACCTTGCATCATTAAACAAATATGGCAATTTTTCATCAAAGATTTAAATAGTGCTGTAAAATGTTAATTTTAACTGGACAAGCTCCTATGCCACATTTGAAGGCTATTTACAAGGCCAGGAATTATTAACGGCTCTGATTAAAATTAAGCGATGGTTAAATGGAAAACAAATCCATATTCGTGTTTGCATATCGAAAAACGGACACAAAAGAATAGAGCTTATTGATCTCTTTATTTGTTCACAGTAAACCGATCTTTCTGGGATTTGCCTTTACAATAAAATGTATTGAGGCAGCACGCGTGCTCATTAGAATTTCACATGAAAAGGCATCCGACTCAAGTAATTGGAACATAACGAGCGAACAACTGCTTACTGGATATTTCTTTCAACGCAAAAAACGACAACTTTGATAAAAAAAACTCCTTTCTAAAGAAAAAAAAATTTTCCAGTGCATAGCGGCATGACGTAATTAGGTGGAAAGGTTTATAAGAATTTCTGAAATGGCACACATCGAAAACCTTTGCAGCCCTGTGTTCGGTTATAAGTGCTTTGGAGACCACCAGTACTGTGATTAGCTTCATGAAGTCGCTGGAATCAGCGATATCCAGATATGACGATCACGGATATAGGTAAAAGTACTTTTCGGAAATTGGAACAGCTTTATCTAGAAGATATTGGTATTTCTCACCCAAAGATTGCGAAATCACTGTGATTTAAATCACTAGGCGGAAAACAACAATGGTGGATACAAATACAATTCAAATCATCTTTTCACTACTCCAACGTGGAATTAAGCAAACATTCTGGGGAATCTTTTAAGCTAGAGATAGAATGGTCAACGGCCTATAATTTAATGCATTTTTGCCTGATAGTCTTGTTCGCGTAACATTGTACAACCGACCTGACTTGACTATCAGATCATTATCACCAACGTGCATAATAACATTCCTCGATTGCTCAGGTATAAGATATTGTTAGACATGAGTACTACATCGCTTTACATTTCAAGCTGCTGAAATAGCTGCAATACCACAAAAATACATAGTGTAATGGCAGTGCTGCCTTTTAAACTATTAACGATGTTCACTGTATAAGCTACGGTATATACCATATTGCACAAACAAACAAATGAGGGCGAAAAGTGCATACTGGTTTTAATACAGAGGTACGCTGGGATATTTTAAATTGCTAAAAGTGAACCTACTAAATAAGGACCTATTTATGGTGACATTTTGAATGTTGCACCTTTTTACAGTTGGTTGTATTCTGTAGCACCCACTTATCCCAATGAACAAACATGGTTACTGAAGAGTCCAACATCACAAGATTCTGCAAAATTTTACTGGTCAATATATCATAAGCTCGCAAGGCATCATGGTAGTTGTGACATTAGCGGAGAAAAACACTCCGGGCTCTGACGGCACCCACTGTCAGAAGAAAAGGACTTTCAAATATATTTGCGCAAAGCCAACTTTTATGTGCATACCACCGAAAACAGACAAACTATATTTGCATGCTCCGGCATGTCCAGCTTTTGATGAAATTAAAAACCAACAATGACCTTTACTTGCCAAAGTTCTGAATGACAGACCATAGCCTTACAACTAAGCTATTGTCTGAAAGGACTAAATTTGGCACTTTCAGGAATACAAATTTGTCCATTACCAGCAGAGATTGGCTTTTACAAATGAAGCGACGTCAAATCTATCAGGGCAGCTGCTTTAGCTTAAAAACAACGTTTATATTGAGCACGAATAAGATGGAGTGACACCACTTTGCAATGATAAAATGAGTGGTAAAACAGAGTATCCATGCAGAAAACTAAAGAAAGCATGATACCCAAATAGCAATCTACGAAACTAGGGGGCAGGGGTGCAAGGAAGCAAAGGGGCAAAGGGTTCAAGGGAGCAAGTGTGATTATCGACAAACTGGCAGGAGGGTTTGAGGGTTCCCATTAAGTAAAAAGCGTACTCTGGCTAATTTTGTAGATTTATTTTGTGAAAGAAGTCAAAGATCGCCCCTAGTAACTTCATTTTGAAACAAACTATTTATTTCTAGAACCAGAAAATGTTTTCGAGGCTCGATGTGCTTATTTTTCAATAGTCTAAACGATTTGAAGATCTATTTTCTGAAAGAAGTCAAAGATCGCCCCTAGTAACTTCATTTTGAAACAAACTATTTATTTCTAGAACCAGAAAATGTTTTCGAGGCTCGATGTTCTTATTTTTCAATAGTCTAAACGATTTGAAGATTTATTTTCTGAAAGAAGTCAAAGATCGCCCCTAGTAACTTCATTTTGAAACAAACTATTTATTTCTAGAACCAGAAAATGTTTTCGAGGCTCGATGTTCTTATTTTTCAATAGTCTAAACGATTTGAAGATTTATTTTCTGAAAGAAGTCAAAGATCGCCCCTAGTAACTTCATTTTGAAACAAACTATTTATTTTTAGAACCAGAAAATTTTTTCGATGCTCGATGTTCTTATTTTTCAATAGTCGAAACGATTTTGGGCCTTCTTGTCTTCTGCGCAAAAACTGCTCTTGTGTGGACTGATGAAGATGATTTAAATGCAGCTGGAAACACTAAGGACGATTTTTGTTCTGAAATATTGTTTATGTCAATTAGATTTGTTGGAAAGCAGCTTTACTATTTAGACCCACAATTAAAAACATATCATTAGAAATAAGATATTAGGAGGACTTTAGGAATGCAATAAAAAAAATTAAGAGATTTATGCTAAGCTGGTAAATAATTAGTTTTGTACGAAAAATTTAGGCTATTTCCTCAAAGAGGCTTCGCAGAGGTTGCCAGATGACAAAAGAGCCTATTGTTGAGAAAAATTATGTTTTCATTCTAAACAAGAATCAGTAATATGCAAGCCCTGTTGTAACAAGGAGACACCGCAGCATACAGTATGCTATCAGTTACGCTGATTGATATCATAAACTCTGGGTTTCTGTGCATTAGACAGAACTAAAGAACCTTTCAAGACACGATAAAAACCCCCAGAACAAAATAAACAGAATAGCTTCTCATCGTATGACACCAAGTCCCGTCGCAATCTATTATGGGATAGTCACATCCCTACGCCCCATCGTAGCGACGACCCTGTAGGCCACTAAATAATACAAGGAAAGCAGAGAGTGCTTGGGCGAACACAGTTATGGCTTGGCGATGCGACCATAAATTATCGATGGTAGCAAGCAAGGGTTTAAATCTCACGGGCTCAGGGGCCTATTTGTTGAAACCTAAAAGTAACACTTTTCTTCTTATGACTATTGAAGTTTTTTCGCATAAGCCCCATGAGGTCGTTTTATACACTACACACCTGTTAAAACAAGAGTAAAAACCTACAAGTAGCTCAATGTGGTGACATTCTTATTTCAATGACGAGATCTTCCGTTCTGCAAGATTGGTTTGCCTCGCAAATGTTTCTCCAGATTCAAATCGAGGCTCCTAATTATAAAGATGAATAAGATACCACGGGATGCTTGGACTTAAAAAGTCAGCAGGTACCAATGTAAAAATAGGAAGTCAATCGAAATGAAAACGATTATTCATTATTTCGTTCAATACAGCAAAATCCTTCATACAGACTGAATTGAAATTTATCTATTTTTAGAACTGGACCTATAATTACCCCAACGTTGCAGTACAGCATTACTTCTTTTTGTTACCTTGTAAAACCTCTCCGAGCATTGCCGTAAAAAGTATAAGACCTTATTCCAGAGTTCTCTTTCAAGTATTTCTATTGTTAATTAGATAGTAACAAATCAGCGTAACATTAAGCTCTTCAAATCGATATCCTTAAAAGGTTAATTGTCAAACAGCCAAGATGTTTTATTTGCAAAAAGATGTCTTTGATATAACTAGAAAGAGAGAGAGACAAGCTCAGAAAGCCAACTTATTGCAAGGCTAAAGTTTCAGAATGTATATTACGACGTTAGCGCATAAAAAGCTTGCAGTTGACTAAATAGAAATGAAGGGCAGAGCCTTAACAGTGAGCATGCCAATCTTGTGAATAACCCGGATAAAAATCAAAATGACCCCAATCCTTACAATGTTGTGACCCGAGAAATCAAGAAACGAACATTTGCTCTTTTATGCGTAATCGCATAAGAAACATTCAAGAAAACGATCCGCGTCCTGATATATGATACAAGACATAATCTCATTTCTTATCCTTTTTGTTAGGACGGTGATTTGGAAGGGCAAAGGCTAATTAACATTAAAAATTTATGTCTTGCGTGCTTATTCTTCTTTCAGACCCTTACTGATTCTCACAGAGATTCTTTTATGAAGCTACAAATCTGCTTTCTGTGAATAAACACAATCTAATTGAACAGTGCATAAACCTTGCATGCTCCTAATAGCTCGTATCTCACCTTTTGGAAATGTAAATATTCAGTATAAGAAAGAGGCCTGACAGCGCTATTCTGACGTCCAGCCGGCTTTTGGCCATCTCAGAATCCTATCGAAATATCTCAAGCTGATGAATGCAAATTCTAAAAGCAAATTTTCAAGTGCATTTGCTCTTAAAAAAATAAGGATTTTGATGGTTTTGGAGCATATGAAACGACGTTTTCTGAATTAATTAATGAATAAGAAATTCCTTACTTTAGGCCTTCACATAAATTGCAATATAGTAAACATTATAATATGGGAAAAAATAATATGGGAAAGCAAAATCAATATAGTATGGTATAAAATGTTATTAAGTAGAGTGATACATAATATTTACTGCTTCACAAATTCATTTATTTCTAAGCATACTGCAAGTTCAATACAAAATATAGACAAAATTTTATCTTTCAATACTATACATTTAAATTGCAATCAGAAACCAAATTAAAAGTGAAATTAAGGAAAATAAAGAGAAATTGAAGATAGAGGAGAAAAAAGAAATGTTCTCTTTAGCAAAAGGTTCTTTTAAAGTTGAACTTTTTCAATTGAAACAGAAACTCGATGAACAAGAAATTAAGAAATTTCAGTCACATGATACAATTTACTTTCTCCCTCTGACTATTGTCAAATCTTGAGCACCTTACAATGAAAGCGTTGTTTTAAAGCGTGGTTAGAACTGAATTCGCCCAAAAAACTACTTTTGTTGAAGTGTTTGAAACAGTTTCGAATTCATGGGCAATTAAAACTAGTATTCTGTGTTTGCTGCTGGAATATGAATGAAGCAAGGATCCATAACGATCATGGCAACAGAAAATTTGAGTTTGTGGTCCACCGAGCCGGATGAAAAAGGCGATAGAAATCCGCGAATGACGCTTTCGAGAAACTGAATGGTCGCAAAAATATACGCGCACTTGCTTGTTCATTAAAAACCAGAGCTGGGCCCTTTTTACAACTATACAAATTTTTATAAAAATAGTGCGAATACGTAGCAACCAAGGGTGCGGCGCACGTGATTAGAAAAGAGAACATGAACTGAAACTGATTGTGATATAAATTCTACTAAAAAACACCAAGAGAGATCCCATGCTCAAGCGACCAGATCACTGACTTGTTCTAAAGTTGAGCCAGCAGAATGGGCCGAAAGATGCGCAAGCGTGATAAGCGCAAAAAGTGCGCAGGCGAAATTGACCAGGAGATGCGCAGAAAGAGGGAGGTATGGAAGGGATGGGCCTGAGGCTAGATATGGGACTATATACAGTGGTACCGTGGTATATTTGGTTTCACGCCAGTATATATTTTGTTGGACGATTTCCTTACTTGACAATGTGAATAAACCCATTAGCGTGCTATTGCCTGTGCGCCATGAATGAACAAATACTATTAGCCTTTTATAGTCGGTAAATGACTTAATACACAACAGAAAATATTTTGCACAAATGCAAGTTTATAGGGTGTGGTCTTGGGTGTGGCTTCTAGACGGCACCGCTGACAATTCAATCGATCAATCGCCTATGTTGAACGGAAGGAAACAACTATTCTCGCATTCTGAAGATAGAATATGAAGATTACAGCAGCAGTATGACACTGAGGACAATCAATGGTGTTCATCGAGCAAGTGGTTATCTTATAATCCAGCGAATTCATTTAAACATAAATCGCTGTATTCTCAATCAAACAAAGGAGCCGATACATAAATAATTACTTCACATCGACAATCTTGTGCCGAAATCGGTTAATCTAATAAAGAGGATGTGTGCACACCGACACAGTGCCCAGCGCTACGCATGAATGAGAGTATTTCTAGGAGAGCTATTTTTCCTACAAAGCAAAAACAGAGCAGGCACGTGCAGGTTGAGACAAAATCATATTTTCTATGTGCAGGTACACAATAGGGTACCAGCTATTCATGAAATTATTTCGTCTCATATATTGTTTTAGGGGTTGGCATTAGTCGCCGCACACACACCACAGAGCTTGCTGAACACAAGTGTTGTGGGTGGCTCGCTTTCTAAACATAAAATCAAATCTGAAGTCTATATTTTTACGGAAAATCTTCATTGTTGCCTTGACTACAAAACCAGCTAGAGTGGTACGTTAAACACTTTGTAGCAAAGCAAAAACAGAATAGCCTTTAAAAACTTAAGGGGGAGGTTGAAAGTTACACCATCTTTTTAAAAGGAACAAAGGTGGACAGCGAGTAGTCTACTTTTTTGCAGTAACATGTTCTTGATTACTCTTAATTTAAACTGTAATTTCTTTCAATTTAACATTGAGGGCCGCATGTTTAATTTTTTTCAAAAAGGTAAGCCACTTTTGAAGTTGGTGGAGAAATATTGTTTCAACTTGTACGCCAACCAACCAATCGCAGGGACAGAATTACGCAGTTGTGAATTTAAAAAAAATTCAATTTTTTTTGTTTCGAGTACTACAGTATCACATTTTTCAGAATATCCACAATAACTGTCCATATTTTTCTTTTGAAACATGCTTGGCATAAATAGTCAGTTCAGGTGAGTAGGGTGCTTTTGAAACGTTATATAAACTTTCGGTTGCAATCATCAATCATTTCTATGAGAGTAACTTTTTTCTATTATTAAATATAAGTAACAAAATTTTGATTAGGCCTCGAGGAGCATTTTATAACACGCCAGTATATTTCAGCCTACCTGCTAGTGGGAGACCGTGGAAAATAAAGACACGTGCATTATTAACAATAACAGTCAATAACAGCTCAATTACATGACCAGAATACCCATTCTAGTAGCTTCAGGTGCCTTTCTGGTTGAATTTTACACGTAGTAATGACGGGGTAGGTTTAGGGAAAGTAACAAAGAACAGTAATTTAGAAGAATCAATTCAATGAGGGATATAAGAGCAACAAGTGTCAGGTGAAACAAATAGAGCAGAACTCTTGTTATATACCATAATCCGTCTACATTTACGATTGGCAACTAGGCTTCCAAACACGAATTTATTAAATTCAAAAATGAGAGCCAGGAGATGAAATATCGAATCGTAAATACTGTAAGCGGGGATCGTTTGTCGACTGCTTGTTAAGAATACGGGTAAGAGGCGCCAGTTCCAATATAATAAGAACAAATAAGGAATAAAATGGAAAATAAAAGAACAGCCTGGACTTCAATTTACTTCTTCTTATAAGAAAGAGTGTATTCAAAAACAAAGCTCTATAGATATTGTCAAAACTCAGAAATAGGCAACGACAACCATTCTAGAGGCCGCGTATTGAAAAAATTTGTCGCGAAAACTAGCAGCTTTAATAGCTGAAAACCGTGCGATTGCATTTGCTAAAGATTGCATTTGCATGCACGGTCGTTACGACAGCTGAAATGCTGACATGAATTTAGTTCTTTGTGATTTTATTGGTTTAGATCAAGCTACTAGTATGGTGATTGGTTTAGAGCAAACTACACTCCTCGTGGGGCTTGTCACTTACGCAGTAGCACAGAGTGATGACTGGAAAAGAGACTGAAGGACCAAAACGATTGTTATTTTGGAGTTTGGTCTGTATGACACGGAATTGTCTAGTTTCCATACTGCTCGACCTGATAGTCATAAATAGGCATGATTAATAGTCATAAATTAGTATGATTAATTATTTTAAGTAAATGTTTAGGGTTAGGGTTAGGGGTTAGGGTTAGGGTTAGGGTTGGGGTTGGGGTTGGGGTTAGAGTTAGGGTAAGGGTTAGGTTTAAGGTTAGGTTTAGGTTTAAGGTTAGGGTTAGGTTTAGGTTTAGGGTTAGGGTAAAACAATTACGTCATCAGGTCGAGCAGTATGGAAACTAGACAGCTCCGCATGACACTGACATTGAATTCAGTCTCCTACCTGGTCGAACTCTACAGACCACATCTAACCGTAGACAATGCTATCAAATTACATGGTAGATTCATATAAGCTGGAATCCATGAGATAACAAACAGAGTTAAGAGAAAATGACATTATTGAGTTGTTTAGATACTTTGGTTAATCGACACATTGAGTTTGAATTGATAACTAATTGATTTTCAGAATCCTTACCAAATACGCCCACAATCAATGGCTGGTTGGCTATCTGGTGCAACCGGTAACAGTTGCTCGAGTAAAAGAAAACAGGGCGACGGTTTATCACTAATTGGTGGCAAAAAACTTTAAAAGAACAAAGTTGTCTGTCATATTAATTTTATCAAGATTATTTTTTCAAGGCAAGCGTAGCAACAACTGTGAATTAATTAGCGTTACTCTTATTATTGTTAAGGAAAACATTTACTTGCAAGGTTTGGCCACTTTTGTTTTACATCAATCATTAACTACAGTTTGTATTCTAGCTTTCTACATAATCTGATAAAATAATGATGAAATAGCAAGAATATTTTTTTGACCAGACAGAGGCATCCATTAAATTCTAGAGGTTGAATCATTGGGTGAACAATCTTCTTGTAGTTTAATTAAACCCTGACAAAACGACTAAACTTTCTACTAAAAATTTAACATTTGTTTAATCTAGCTGTGGAAAGTTTAGTAGTGGTGCAATAAACGTGACTCAAGTTTTCACAACATGATTTAAGTTTCACGAAACTTCACCTCAGAATAGAGGAAGGGCAGAGAGAAAAATATCCGCAGAAAACTTTTGTGTTTTTCGATGCGAGAACAAATTTTGATTGGTTAGCCTCGTTTCAGGAAAGAAGCGATAGGCCCATTGGATAGGCCATAACAAACGATGTGATCGTTGCCTTAATAGGTTTGTGATGCAAACACCATTTTGTTAGTTGCATTATGTGAAGAGAGGCATCTTTCGCTATCGACACCACAAAATTTGTCTTTATTAATTAAGTGAGCTTCCTCTCAGATGACAAACTTGGTTTGCCTTGAATACATTCGCACATGGGTTTGCAAAAAGCATGGAAAACTCATTAATGGAGTTCCCATTCTGAATCTATGACTCCATTAACCTCTTCTGAAATGTCAGCAGTGGCGTCGCGTGCCCATTCTCGCTGGGGGGGGGGGGGGTGGGGGTGTAAAGATGCAAAACCATATTTTACCGACAGAAATTCTTTTGTAACATTAATATTTTGTTGTAAAATTAATTCTACCGACGAGTTTTCTGAAAGTTGAAGGTGCAGATGAGAGAGCTTGGATTTGTTTTCTGTTTGTTTTGTTGCAAATATCAAATAACAATGGACTACAAAAAAAGTAAAAGGGCTGCAGCAGTTTGATGGAAAGACGGAGAGGGAAAGGAAATTTTGCACATTAAGGAGCTATGTCACATTAGTTAACTGTCCAGAGGTAAAGGCTCTTGCGCAACCGGCACGCTTAGCGGCAGCTATCTTGAAAAATTGATTGTATTTTGTATTTTCATGCAGTACGATATTAGGCCGATTTTGAAAATATTGTCGCAAAGCATGCCGGTTGCGCAAGAGCCTTGAACAATAGGCTATGCAATGTGTTTAAAATCGAGAAAACATCGAGGATTAGCCGATAGGATATGTAACAATAGGTCTATTGTTTAGACTAACCAGTAGGAATTTAAATGGCCAGTGAAATGCATCAGGAAATAGTGCCGAAGAGTTTAGTTAATTGAAACCACGTGAGAAAGGAAACCTTTTAACTCCCAAAGCTACTGCGCTTGCCAAAGCACAACATAGTCTTATTTGTGGCAAAGCGACTATACATGTTCTAAACGTCACTAAACAGCGCTGAAACTTTTTGGAATAGACTGCAACTTGCTCACAAACACTCAAAACGACCAAACAAAACCAGATAAGGCGGCAAAACATCTTACTTTCCAGCTTAACATTTCATTAAACAGATTTAAATTTGCGCGGTGTGCCAGGTTTTAAGTTTCCGATGCCTTATCAGGTTTTAAAGATGCTTAAAAAATAAACCAGGATTGCACACTGAGAAACCATAAACACGCTTAGAAACGATTATAAAGCAAGCCTAGCAAATCAAAAATTTTAAAGGGGCATACCAAGTAATGTTTTGATTATACAGGTGAAAAGAACAAAAGGATTTTCTGATAGCTCCAGATTGACGAACAATGATTCTATCATTTTGCTATAAGCTGTTATTGTATATGGGATATATCATATCTTTGTCCAATTTACTGATATAAACAAATTTTGATTCGAGGCATAAAAAAGATTTAATGTAGCCTAAATATCGACACAATAGACAAATACATTTTTACACGATCCAAAGAAGGCTGGCTTCAAACAGAATTCAAATCTAATTTGTTTAAGATTAAAACCAATATGAAAACAGCCGTTCAGCTAGGAGACAGTTTGCCGACGCATTATTTAGCCATCTCTGCCACACGTTCGAAAAACGAATAATTTGAACAAGGAGAAACAATACCATATGGCGATATGAAGCTGAAAATGATCATCTACCGTAAACAAACAAAGCTAAGAAATACCGCGATGATCGTGTAGTCAGCTGTCGTTATCAGGCCAATAAAGCCTTCAGATTATTGCCGAAATAAGCCATGCTGCTCTTGTCAACAAAGAAGCTAGAATTTCATTAGATAAGGCAGTTGTAGCTTGGTTTTGATTGAAAGCTAATTTTCGATTCCAAAATAGAAAGGCGTGTCTAATTTCCAATCCTATTGCATTTGGACACTGATTCGTGATATGGGCAGCTCCAGAAACTGTAAACGCTGTTTTCTACCCAGCAAGGTCTTTTGGAAAAGCAATTTTGCTTCTATATGAACACCAATGTTTCAACATTTTAAATGCATATTGCAGCAACAACCTCAATATAGACTAAGGCGCAGGACAGTAAAATCACTCGAAGCACGGCCACGTCGCAGGACAGTGCCTGTCAATGGAAGGCTTGTGCGAGTAATGGGTTTCGAGAAATAATTCGAAACTACGTTGCAAGTAGGAGAACATTGCTTGAGCAATAAAAAGGCAAAACATAACCGCATCTTAAAACACAATCGCAAAACACAGTTTAATGCACAAATAACCAATCAGAATGAAGAACCACCATAGTGTACTTTCCCTGAATTTTTTGTCGCGTTCACCCACAATAACTAATATCGGATGCTAAAAAAGCAGAGGAAGACCTTTCGAAGGCGAGGCTTCAAGTTAGAATTAGCCAATCACGGAGAGGACAGACTGTCTTTAAATGGGAATCATATGAAATTGTGTAGAGAACTTTAGCTTTTAACAAAACACTACAAGAAAGCAGGGATTTTCACCTGAGATGCAATATCTATTTATGTGAACTTACTATATGAACACCTGAGATGCAATATGCCTTTTGCTAAACTTACTATAAAATTTATTATTTAGAAATCATTTGGCTTCTGTAAAAACTAGTATAGAATATTAGAGTCAAGGCAAAAAACAATGAAATATCTTCAATCAGCTCAAATTTTCTTCAAACATCCAAAATGTCCAGGAATATATGTCTATACATACACTTGATTGTTAAGGCCCAAGATTTATCGTTTTTATTTGCAACTAATGGAATTACAGACTGCATGCTAATAAGCATCCATTATCATATTCATTCGTGATTATTGGCAAAACTATGCCTGTTCTTTAAATGATTTAAGGTATACGTGTAATGGATGCGTTGCAGTCTTCCCTCGGCTCTTCCATCTACTTTTAACAACATTTCCCCTCCATTGCCTTTCTTATTTTCTTCTTATTTCCATTCCTTCTTGGCTGTACCATTGTCAAAGAAAAACATCTTCACACGTGGCTCATTATGAACGTGACCTTGGAAAAGGAGATCTTCTGAGCTTAGGCGAAAGTGAACTTGGAAGCGGAGACCTTCTGAGCTTAAAGAAACGTGAGCTTGGAAGAGGAGATCTTCTGAGCTTAGGCGAAAGTGAACTTGGAAGCGGAGACCTTCTGAGCTTAAAGAAACGTGAGCTTGGAAGAGGAGATCTTCTGAGCTTAGGCGAAAGTGAACTTGGAAGCGGAGACCTTCTGAGCTTAAAGAAACGTGAGCTTGGAAGAGGAGATCTTCTGAGCTTAGGCGAAAGTGAACTTGGAAGCGGAGACCTTCTGAGCTTAAAGAAACGTGAGCTTGGAAGAGGAGATCTTCTGAGCTTAGGCGAAAGTGAACTTGGAAGCGGAGACCTTCTGAGCTTAAAGAAACGTGAGCTTGGAAGAGGAGATCTTCTGAGCTTAGGCGAAAGTGAACTTGGAAGCGGAGACCTTCTGAGCTTAAAGAAACGTGAGCTTGGAAGAGGAGATCTTCTGAGCTTAGGCGAAACTGAACTTGGAAGCGGAGACCTTCTGAGCTTAAAGAAACGTGAGCTTGGAAGAGGAGATCTTCTGAGCTTAGGGTACGTGACCTTGGAAAAGGAGATCTTCTGAGCTTAGGCGAAAATGAACTTGGAAGCGGAGACCTTCTGAGCTTAAAGAAACGTGAGCTTGGAAGAGGAGATCTTCTGAGCTTAGGGTACGTGACCTTGGAAAAGGAGATCTTCTGAGCTTAGGCGAAAATGAACTTGGAAGCGGAGACCTTCTGAGCTTAAAGAAACGTGGGCTTGGAACAGGAGATCTTCTGAGCTTAGAGGAACGTGAGCTTAGGGAAGGGGGGGGGGGTGGATTTCTCCGTTTCATAAAAGCCTTTTTTCTTACAAAAAGAGACAATGATAAGTTGTCTAAAACAAAGAGATTTCATTGGCAACGCGCTGGTAATACTGTCAAAAAGTCATTCATTTGTAGCAAAATTCTATCTCACAGAGTACAATTTATTGTTCGTGAAATGCTTATCACCAGGATTAGTCAGAACATACCTTTGATTTGACTTGGTCTTTGATTAATATCTTGGGTTATCAGCAGCGGTATAATGGACTGTAGCTGATGGTCGATGCGATGACGATGAAGCGAGCATGTAAGAGCCTTGTGATTTGCTGGTTTGTTGGTGTTGGCTAGCATCGGATCTCTGGTAATAAGACTGTTTCTGTAGAAGAAGGAATCAAAATGTAATGGTCAAGTCGAAGAGGATCATAAAGATGTGATAATAAACTGTTCACTTGTAAATTGGGAAATTCAAGAGGTTTTGAACTGCCAATTATTTCCTTGTAAATAGTGATATCAGAAGGCGTTTGGCGTAAAACAATCAGCACAAACACTGTTCAGACAGGATCTAATAGAGTACTTTGCTTGCATACAGCATTTGAAAAGCCCACAGCAAAAATATGGCATTTAACTGCTCCTTTTTGCTTCAATTATTTACTGCAAATTCAGGCGCTAACACACAGGTTAACATACATAGACAAACATAACCAGGACCGCAGAAAGAGTATAAAGAAAATTAAAATATTTAATTTGCAATTCCAGTCAATTATTGATGTCAAGATAAAAAATACAGTTTGAGGCTAGTTAACAGTTTAACACATATTTCAACAAAACGTCATCAAAATTAATTGATTTTGTTATGAAAAAATAAGTACTCTTTGCTCTAAAAAGTAGCAAAGCTTCAACATGATAATATAAACACCAAAAGCTCCCTTCAAACAGGCTTCCTTTCCTTTTGCCCTCCAGTTTGAAAGCAACATCCCCCCCCCCCCTTAGTGCAATAGGTTCACTCTCATGTCATATGTCATCACACATGCGCCGTCACTTAATAGTCATGAAATTAAGCTATGAATATTGTAAATAGAGATTTGGTCGAGAGTTGAAAACATGATTACGTAAGAGTGCGCTCTTATTTGCCTCTGGCTCTACCATTTTCTGCAATAAAACGCCTCTTACATAAGAACTAGTTCGCCCGGATCTTTAGACGGCAGCAATGATAATAAACTCAATGCACATAATAAACTAATGAACAGTAACATATGCACACCTGATATTCTTGATTCTGTTGGTTGTGCGGTACCACCTTAACCCTTTTTGAGGGTGGTTGCTGTGGGCTACTTCCGGGTTTGTGCGTGCTGCTCTGTAGGTTGGCAAATTAAAACAATTGTACTTTATAGAATTCAAATGTATGCTATTTTAAGATCTAAATGTAATATATTAAGATTCCATGTTAAAGGAATAGCCAAACATAGTCTTTTCCTGCAAATATAGGCAACTCGAGGACCAAAAAAATATCGTATTTTTGTTTCTTATTGTACAGGGCACCATGAAAACATTCATATGTGTTCTGAGCGATATATCTCATATGTATTAGGTTCACCCTACTCTCATTTCGTGTTAAATGCACAACACAGAGAGATTTACATATCACAGAGACACGTATTAACTGAGTCACAGTCTGCTGTTGTTTATAGGTAATTGGTAGGCCATTCCCTGGCACAATGCAGTGGCAGACAGGCTTTATAAAAAGGTAATTGTGAGATGCAGTAGCAAACCTTAAAAAAACATTATGCACATTTGGTGAATGACGTTCGCAGGCACAAGCAGTTTTTTCAGCCCCAGATTAACCGTACCAGGCTTTTACAGCAAAAACAAAGAATTTTCTTTTGGTTAGGTATATTCGTATAGTTAACTGTGCATTGGATAAATACCTTTGCTGACTTCTCCTCGTTGTCATCATCTGTCAAGAACTCGCGGTTTGGATAAGGTATTGGCATTCCACAAAAAACGCTGTAAGTAGAATGACACTGATCAAAAATGACTTATGGTGAAATTTTCTAAAATTGCATGGCGTTAGAATAAAACAGGGTATCAATTAGATGATTTCTTAATCTTGACGGGAAACGATACCTGTCGAGTACATGTTACAATCTACAGTATGACTTGAGGCAGCTCATAAAGGTAACAAGAGAATGAACAAAACTTACTCTTGCGTTGGCAAGGGTTCTTCTTGGAAATAAGAGTCTTTCAGTGTTTCTTCCGCGTTTATTCGATTCGTTGGATCCATAACAAGAAGTTTTGACAGCTAAAAGCAAAATCAAAGGGAAAAACTGTTGTGAAGACGTCTTTTTCTAAGTAAGGATCTTAAAAAGGTTAATCAAACCAGTATGTCAGTAAGTTTTTACCCTAACTGTCTTTCGGAATGGAATAAACTTGACCCGGAGTTAAGATAATCTTCAACTCTGGGAATTTTCAAAACTTTTAAAACTCATTCGTCCCGTACCCCACCCAGTCTACAGCATTCACGAACCGAAAGGCTTAGCAATTCTAACACAACTTCGTGTGAGTCTAAGTAAGCTAAATCTTCACAAATTTGCGCATATCTTTAAAAACACAGTAAATCCAATGTGCCCAAAAAAACGATGGAGTTGAGAATACGGAACACGTTTTGCTGCTCTGCCGTAACTACGATGTGCAAAGAAAGGATCTTCTCGATACTGCTAATAATATATTACAATCTCAGGGCTTATTAAACCTTTCAAATCAAGCGCTTCTAAAAATCCTTCTCAATGGTGATGAAAGGTTGCCACCTATGTCAAACACTATGATCCTCGAGGCTACATTAAAATACAAATATGCCACGGAACGCTTTGATTGAGCCTATGCCATCTTTACGTCATCATAAAAGAACTGTGAGCTCTCCGCGCATCGAATCCTCTGCGGACCCTTGCTAAGGACCAATATTCAAGAGCAACCTCAGGTAGACAAATTCTTGGTACAAGATACCCCTTGTTTAACAAGATCCTGGTCCACTTAAGTCCCACTCTGGGTTTCTTGCGTGGAAGGCTCACGGTGACATTCTCTTTCCTTTTTATGCAATTTTTGTGATTTTTGTAAATTTTTGTAAAGTATATATAGTATTATTATATGTAATAGGTGCTGGGTTGCAATGTATTTTCATGCTCCCTGCACTATCGTCTTGTATGTTATTTGTTCGTAGTCTATTGTAACTTTTAATCGAATCTATATAAAAAATAAAATGAATTAAACCAGTTAAGGCATGTTTTTAAAGTCATCTAACAAATCATAAAAATCTTTCATAAGAAGCAACTTCCTGCTCTTCTTAATCAAAAACATGTATGGTTTTCTTTATACAGATCATATCAAGGCTAACAAAACGCCAGTTATGTTCAAGATTGTCTGTTTCATACTTAACTTCAAAATGGGACAATAAACCCGGCCAAACACTGACCACAGTACCTACACACTGACAAAACATGATAGTAAGATTTAAGGCTATCTATGAAAAATTTTGAAGGCATAAAAGCCTCATGCAATAACCACAAAAAAGAAATATATTTCAGTTGACAAGACTATGACATGTTTATGACAAGACTATGACATGTTTTGTGCGTGAAAATTTGAAATTCATACCAGTTGAAAGGCTCTGCCGTCATGCCTAACTTTGTGTCTCTCCATATACCGCGAAAGTGTGCTGTTTGCATAACTGAAACGATAGAAGAGAGTTGACTATAACAAGCTACTCTGTTAAATCAAACCTTGTTTAATAGCTCGTAATTGTAAACCAAAGTAAGCTATAAAGTACAGATATCTTGTGGCAACAGAATCAATGACAGAACATTATTCCGAGGTATTGTTATCAACAAAATTGCTCAAATGGATATACAACATACACTGCTACCAATTTAAATTTTGCTTCAGACGCGGCAACTTACAAATAATTTTCGACTATAATTTATCTTTAGTGAAAATCCAAAAGACCAAAAGCGTTCAAGGACCGAATACCTAATCGAAAATTAGTTGCAGCAAGGAGGTACTTGGAATCAAAAGCTTTCTTTGAGGCTTCAGTTTTCCATAACATTGAGATACGACCGCTTGCATTATTGCTTCTTGTTGTGCCTAATTTAGTTCGCTGGCTAAGAAAAACACCTGCTTGCATGGGATAGATTTATCAAAAACATCTTATTTTGTCAATCTTAGCATTGACTAAAGCATTCATTGAACGTATAATTTCATCAACATGTGAGACAAATTAGGCCTACTTTCCTAGAAAGCTTGAAAAACTTAAAATCGACGTTTGCGGCCCACTTGACTTTCCCTTATAGCCAAGCAAAAAGTTTTTGAAAATTTGTCGTAATAGGCAAATGTACTACTTGAATTTCCTTGAACTTTAAGGTACATTGGTGTAAGTCATGAAATTCAATTAAGCAAGCAAAATGAAAATTGACGGTCAACATTTTGAAGAAGGCTGTTAAAGGACACATTTTAGCTTTATGAATATTTTCTTGACATTGAACAACAAATCAGATAATCAATATTTTTTCATTGCAAAATTGGTTCACACCCTGATCAGATTTCTTAACGCTGTTGCAATTTGCAAAGGCAACGCCTCCCAATCGCAGATAATCAGTTACTAACGAGCCCCTGAGGCCAGCAGGCTCGTTTCTGACGTAATAACCACACGCAGAGACAATTTTCTGCATATTGCAAAAGAAAATTACAGACCATAGCTTATAGCTGCACAAAAAAGCTGTGCCTATAGAAATGTGTGTCGTCCATACATTGGACAGAAAATGTTTCAAAAACACTATTTTTATTTTGTCTTTACGAAAAAATATACAGTGTACAGCCGTTTGCTTTATCAATGAGAATAAAGCGAACACAGTTAAGTATGCGCGACGAATCACAGCTGTTCAGTGCTTCATCTATCTCTTGAACAATAATCGATATTTTCTATTGTTTAAAAAACCATCTAGTTTTTTTATAGTTGATGATGTTAGGGAAAGGCTCATGAGCCTATAAGTAGGTCCTTCCAAGGAAAAGGGAGAAAGGATTGGAAAGCGAGAGAGGAAATATCAAGTTTTTTATGCTCATGGGGGTAGAACATTACAAAATTTACAAGATCTAGGGAGGAAGAAAAGAAGGTTCTTGTGAGAGTTGAAAATAAAAGTAAAATTAGAGCATGTTGAAAAATTGAAAGAAACGTTTGGTCTGGCAAGGTTAATCATTTAAGATTAAAGAATTGTCTAGAATCAGCAAGTCTCAGTGTACTGAAATTGTTTCAAAGAAATTTAGAAAGGAATGTTTTTGTAAAAATAATAGGGAGGAAGGAAGAGTTGTGGGATTGAGAGAGGCAGCTACATTCTTAGCTCATTTAAGGTTCCACCGAGTACCAGGTAATCGAGTTACTTTCGATGCGTATCTCAATGTAAACTGCTGTTTACCTTCAGCCAATACACGACCTTCAAATTCTGGGTGGCGTCGAATGAGCAGCACTCAAGTATGCTATATCATACACTTCTTTCCAGCCATCTACAAATTTTACGGTATGAAAGACTTACTTGCGGAGTCCATCAAATTGAGCCAGAGAAGCGAAGTGTTTTGGTAGAGGGTTAGATGTATGGAATAAATACAGTAACTGATTAAAATCATTGCTTACTTGCTCTTTTTAAAATCTTTCATTAGAGTGCTGTGTTCAGGCATTTTTCTTATATCTTCCCAGTCTTTTTCTAAAACAGAAAAAAAATACTTGAGTTTGTACTTGTTTCTACCTAGCATCCGAAGGTATTTTTTAGGACACCGAGAAACTTATGCTTATCAAGCAGTGTCCTGGTCCTTCCTCTCGATGTGACTACACCTCGCGATTTCTACGTCTGGTATAAAAAAAGTATCAATAAATCTGATTAGTTGTCGTTAGAAAGGTGAATATTGGTTAATAATGACAATTTACTTCGCTATCTTTCAGTGACTCTATTAAACACTTTGTTGTGGAGAAATAATAAATGGAAGAGACGCGTATGAGAAATATGGGGAAGTGAAGAGGAATCGGTCCAGCCTGACCCGACTGGTACCACCTGGCAGGGTTCCCTAGCTCAGGGCTACGAGCGATGGCCAACGGCTAACTCGGGGGGAGACCGGCAAGAAGGGGAGATGAGCTACGACTCCAGGGTCAACGGCTTAGGGCGGAAGAACTCCTGGAAAGAGGGATGGTGTCCCTTTAAAAACACTGTAGATGTGGTTCTGGGGGCCCATCTCTACTATTAGCCCCTTAGTTTTATCTATGACCATGACAACTAACCAAAACTCAGATTTTGATATTCTGAGGATAGGGATAGTTACAGGGTCATGGTAGCGAACCTTCTGATAGAAGATGGTACCTGATGATGATGAAGAGGAATGCTAGCATCCTCCATTCTTTATCTCCTTAAAAATTGAGCAAATGCCTTAATCGTCTTAACAATTTATTAACGACACCCTCTTTTTAACGACCCTTTCTTGAATAGCAATAATTATATTAACACGCAGGTCTTTAGATAGAGGATCTATTGTATCTCTATTACACAACTAATTGATTTTGTTGCAAAATTTCATTCGTTATCAATCCCAACATTCCCGGAATGGAAGTTAATGCAGACAAAGAGTTAGGGATGGATACAAAATAGCAAGCGAACTAAATACTGGGAGGTTGCAGTACAGAAATTTATTTATCCAAAAATTTGTTTTGGTGAAGTACAGAAAAATAAATTCAAAATGATTTATGATAGAAGAACCTTTGAACAAGTATGTAGTGATGAAATAAATGTAATGATAATAATAATTGACACATTCCAAAAGTCAAATAAACAATATTTGGTTGCAGAAGAGAAATTGATAGTAGGAGGCATCCAATTGTAAAAATGAACCAACCATAGCATAAAAATACCTGCAAAATGGCATAACTCTAGGTATTTGTCACAAGGATTCGAAGCAAAAAGATAAGTATGTAATCTATATGAACACAGCTGCACATGTCAATGCAAGAAGAACCACTTATGAATGTCATTAGCCAATTGTTATTAAATTAAAATGCAGAACTCTTAATCTGGGCTTGAAGTTTTCTGCCATTTAGGATTAAACATGCATTAAAAGGACAATTTTCTTTGGAGAAAAAGCAAGTATGAAACAATAAGAACCCACATTAGCGAGATTTTTCAACAATATACAATTAAATGCAAAAGATTCATCGCTTAAGTAAACATGGACATGATTAAATATTAGCGAGAATCCTTTAGCGAACTCCTCTATTATTTTCCTAATTTACTTCTGATACTACAAAGAACTTAGAAGTATTATGTTTGTGATACACCTGTTCGCTCTCACAAAGAGGAGGTGCTACAGAAAATAGCTGCTGGAGGTGAAAGAAAGGCCATCACGACCAATGTTCACAGTGCGTATATTGCAGAATATTGAGGGTTATGTCACGCCAGAGTCATAGCAGTGACGTCATGGCAGAATCATTCCCCAGTGTGGAGTCAAATAGATCGTGTTGTATTTACTCTGATCAAAAGGAAAAGGGGGTGTGACTCAGTCACTGGAAAACAAGTTCCCTAACAGCAGGTTCTTAAAACTGCAGAACTTGAATGAACATTTCAAGCTCCTTAAAGGTTTTAATAATTGCCAAACGGAAAAGGTGGGGTATATTTTTGCATACTGGAAGTATTTTGAATCCGAAACTCCACAGAGAATAAAATGTTGTCATGTATACAAAAGAAGTTATCTACTCTGAAAATAATCATGCTACCAGGGTGTCTAACAATGACGAGTTGCATAAAAAATGACTGTGGTGTTGCTTTAATTCAATAGTTTATGCTTGCCACTAAAGATTCTGAATAGGATAGAAAATTGCAAAATTTTCACTAAGAGTGAGGAGGGGGGGGGCGGGGGTGCAACGGCGCAGATAACTTGAGGTACTAGTCAATGCTTGTGATATAGCAAGTATCTTTGCGAGGATTTCCTCTAACAGAGCGTTAAGAAATTGACGTATATTTTGACGAACCTGAAGGAAATCCCATGACGGTAAATATTCGGTCAAGCTGGTCTTTATTATACGGGGTGGTGGTTTTAATATCTTCTTGACGGCAGTGAAAAATGGGCTCAGACGTCAGTAGCTCAGCAAAGATGCAGCCAATGGCCCAGATGTCTAAAAAAAATTGAAAAACTATTCAAAAAGTTCTTAGAGTTAACAAGGATATTTCAACAAACTTGTCGACGAAAAACTGGGAATACTATTAGAAATTTTCGCTGCCGTTGTTATTTCAATATTGCTGAAACACAAAACCAAACAAATCAGTACATATCGCTCTACCTTCTTTAAGAAACTGGAAACTTTTGTGTTTCGTTTCTTGGGTGGTTATGTTATGATAATAAGTTATAGATATTCATCGAAACTTTGAATGATGGACTGCAATACTCCATTGCCGTCTCGTCAATTGCTTCAACTATACACCCATGTGAGGTCTAAGTTCTCCATAAAAACAAACAGACGGGAATTCTTTGTTACAGTCTGCAGCTCCCTGTTTATTTCTTCGCTATTTGAAAATAGGACTTTCTAATGTCTTCAATTTAATTTGCAAATGTTAGCCTCAGACATTGGCCAAGATTTCGCTTCATGAAAAAGTAAAAATGTCTTAATAACTATTATCGTTTAATTATTCTTAATTCGACATATAAATCACATTGTTGTCTTTTTGACTTACTCAGAACCAATATAACATAAATTTGGAAAGAAATCATTGAAAAAATAAAACAAATGATAACTGCTGTCGACATAATTAAACGTGGTCTACGGTGTCCCGCTATGATTATAATTGATTATAAACGTAAAATTTCAGCCTGTATCACGACCAACTAACCTTGATTAATGTAACAATACAAGTCCTGCTTAATATAATCCGATTCTTGCCTAAAGTTTTAAAGTTGGGATTGATATGTAAAAAAGCTAAGTTATCACCAGATTATCTTTGCAGTATTGGATTACGATAGCCATAAATCAAAATAACGAAATCTTTCCTTCCATTTGCTAAAGTTTAAACAGATTATCAGATCAATTTTTCTTAAGCAAAGTTGGGTGCCTAATTATCGCCGATGAAAAATTTTTGTAACAACATTTGTATGTTATAGAACACAAACTTTACTTATCACGTTTCAAATCAAAAGAATGTTTTTTCTCTTTGTACAATCGCAAGAAATAAGCTTACGGAAGAAATTATTTCATGATAACAGCATCCGGATAACAAGCCTTGATAAAATAAAAATCAGATAATATTTTTGCGCTCCATATAGAAAAAGAATTAGCAGTAACTAAACGCGTCAAAGGGGCGTCTCCATAGTTGATAAAATAAAACACATGTTTTATCAAACTTCCACGTTGCACCTTACCCATGAATTTTACAACCTTTTTATTGTTCTTTTTTAAGGCCTTTTTTAAGCCAATATTTTCAATTAAATTTTACAACCTATTCATTGTTCTCTCATAGGCCCTTTTCTAAGCTATCAGGCAACCTTTATTAACTTCCATCCAGAGTCAGGAAAACATCACTCGGCCACTGATCAGAGGAAGGTCCACGAAAAACAATAGAAGCTCCTGTGACACACCTTAGCCACGCCCACTTTATATTACTTTGTGAGGAAGGTTTGTCTTTTAGGATGTTTTTGTCTGGAGGAAGGTTAGCAACTTTTCTGGACTCTGCTTCCATGCACACTTTGCATCGTCCATTCGCATGATAATAAGAATGGTACAATACAAAACACGGAAATGACGTCAGTGACCAATATAAGTTGCTGAAAATAAAAGTAGGAGACATACCAATCGCTTTTGTGTAATGTTTTGCTCCAAGAAGAAGCTCTGGTGCACGGTACCAGAATGTGACAACAACTGGATCCAAATCAGCAAGTGGTTTCAAAGGGGCATTGAAGAGTCGAGCAAATCCCATGTCAGCTAAATAACATAAAGGATTCGTGTTAAGATAAACAAAGCCACAGCAAAAAGGCTTGATCCGACAAGATATAACGACAGCTTAAGAGAAAAGTTAAGTAAAGGAGATTCTAAAATCAGCCATTTGTCAGAAACGTTCTTTAACAGAAAGCTTGAATCCAACATGTTAATTGAAAAAATCTATAAGGCGCATTCTACGCATTTACGTAAAAGTTGTTGACACTTCACAGTTATAATTCCACCTAAAAAAACACCAACCCTCTCCCAAACAACCACCATCGCTGACTTATCTTCATACAAATATACTAGTTAGAAATATAATTGGAAACTGTTACAAAATACAATCGTAGCAATTGATCAATAAAAAGGACACTGAAATCTGCCTCTCATGAACATCTGCCTATACATTTCTTTTTATATATTGACACTACTTACAAATGACCATGAAGTTGTAAAAACTTAATTTTCAGCTTCAATTCTATAGCCTGCTACGGTTTCCTTTCAATATCTTACACGGTAATTTCTCACAAGGAGGATTTTGTTCTATTTGGGAAATATTAGCTTTTGCATACAAACCTATTTTTATTATGCCTCTTTGCGGTCCTTCGCCCATCACAAGAATATTTGCCGGCTTCTAAAATGGAGAGAAAGATAGTCGGCAAAAACACAAAAAACCGAAACCAATTTCAAATTAGGGCAGATATTGGTCAAGAAAAATATTTGATAATCTGAGCATCTACTAACTATGAAATTTAATGAAAATGTGCATAATAAAAATGTTCTTTGCTAACATTCTAATAATAATGTTCTTTATACCACTCAAAAACATAACATTCTAACAAGAAATGCTCATTTGCGTTGGTTCTGCAGAGCTTAAACTAAGTCGACAAGGGTGATATGTTCTTGAGGAGATTTTTTAAAATTTGCATCTCAGTTCACAGAAACACGCGTGCTGCAAATAAGCATTAAAGATGCAAGCAGTGAAGACTATTATCCAGTCTATTTCGATAAATTAATGCTCAGAATCCAAATTTCAATTTTTATAAATGTGAATCATATCATAAATGGTTGAATGTTAGCTGACAAGATGCCATTCTTGTTGTGTGGATGGAATCAAGTAAAAGTGAAGTCACGGCTTCGTGAGTGGCTGAAATTACAGCAGAATTAATGCAACATGTCAGAGAAAGTTGCAAATCACCATAGCTCAAATCTCTAAGATGTTTACAGGCTGGTTTATACATGTGACCAGTATAAAACAAATCATTACAACAAAGCCTCGAATTCATTTCTCATCTGATCATGGCATTTAAAGAAGAGGCCTAAAGACGGTTCTTTGTCCATTGGGTACCAAACAGAATAAACTGGCAAAGCAACATATTTATTTGATATTTGCAAATTGGAAGGATGTAACAATATGATATGCTTCTCTATAAAGGCAAACAACCCTGTTTGAATCTGTTTGAATTCCAGAACTCATACAGATGTCTTTCCTTTATTATGAAAGTTAAAAGTTGAGATATGAAACAAATGTTTAGCTGAATAGCAATGAAATTTGTGCTACGAAAACGCAAAAAGATTTGCACTATACAGCAAGCAATGTTTGGTCCTTTTCACTTACCAAGTCACGGTGAAGAACCCAATTTGAATGCAAATAATGAATTCCATCTAAAATCTGGTAGAGTAGTGACTTGACAAGACTCTTGGGCACATGCAAAGTCTTCTTCTGAGCTTTAGAAGCACGGTTGAATTTGATAATATGCTACAAAATCAAATAATTGCTTTGAAAATAACAAATATTTTGCAACATACCTAAGCTTTTCGTCTGACACTCTTCAGGGTATAAAATGTCAGAATATTGATCGAAAACGCCAAGCTAGGAAATATATATACCAAGTTGTGGATCGAAGAGGCCATGGTTGTAACGCAGAAACACAAGCACATGGTTGTAAATATCGTTCCTTAGATTGAGATGGTCCTTTTTGATATCTCAGCAACACTTAGCATAGAGGCAAAGAGGACCTGGTATGGCTATAGGTGGACCTAGATACAATATGATTCATGCTATAAATTAACAGATACTTTTCTTTATCTAATTTGCATCGTATCTTATTTATGTTTATCAGACAGCTGACATTTTTAATTAATTTACGACAATACATTCTTTTTTCTTATAAGAACAATTTTATAATAACACGAGCCTCAAAACTGGTCAAAAGTTAAGAACAAATTAAGAACAAGCTGAGGCTGAGCTTCTGCAAATTGAAATTTTGAACTACGTTTTATCTCAAAATCGAGGATTTTTAGCGATGTGTGGGTGCATTTTCAGTGAATATTCAAATTTGTCAGCAAATTAAGGCTGTCTCACTCACTTTGTTGTCAAATGAGACCTAAACACCTCCTTAGAGCGAAAAAGCTAGCAATAGCACTGCTTACACCCTCTTAATTTAAGGACAAATTAAGAACAATCCAGCCTCAGATTTTCGAAAAAATTAAGAACAGTCAGCCTGAACTTAAATTTACTGGTTCTTATAAAAAAAGAGCGTATAGGTATATCCAAACTTTCAAGGACTATCCAACGTTTAGCATTATTCCAACGTTTAACGCATGTCAAGCTTCTGCAAAAAAAAGTTAGTTTATAAAGCTAAAATTTGCCGTGGTAACTTTGCTAAAACCATATAGAATCGCCCTCTTTGATCTTCAGTTAAAAATAATTATTTCGCTTATAAGCGATGCTTTCTGATTGACCACAAAAGTATGCCAAGCCATAACAAGCAAATTATCTGCTTTATTTAAATTCATTCTTAATAATCACCACGGCAATAGCTTGAAGCGCGCCCAATTACAGTCAGATAATCGCATTATCTGTTAAGATCAAAGTTTACAAAAGCTTTTCTACAACAGCAAAGAACTAAAGGATGTAACACTCTTTCGAAAAAGCGTAACAGATTTTGTCAAAACAATAGGACTTTGAGGACTTTTCTCAAAAACAGATAATTTTGCCAAAAGCACACGAGATTTCGATGGAGTTATTTGCCCTTCGGCAAAGGGTATCTATACTTTATAATCTAATCGATGGCTAGCACTCAGCATTTTTATAAACACGTGACATTCAAATGTGTTATGGGCTCTTTGTAACCTGCTGCTGTTCACGTGATGCATTATGTTATGTAATAAACCCATATCAGGCGCAAGAAAATTATCTGCTAATTTCGCAAAACTGAATCACTTTCCAAGGGCGTGGAAATATCATGCTGAGACGTTGGCCTACACCGTAAAATTTTCGACGATTATTTAAAAATCTAACAGCATCCGCTTAGTGAAAACGTGGATACCTTCGTTTAAATTGCAAAAATTATCAGTTACACGCAGCACGTTGTAGTATCCGCTTCGGTGCCTCTGTTGAGCATAGAGAGAAACTGATAAGATAGTTTAGGTTCTGAAACAGGATGTCCTCCTCTGGGTTTTTCAAATTTTAGAAAGTGGAAACCAATGGGTGAATAAACAGCAAAATTGACTCGCTTACAAGCTAAATGACGGTCTTTAGAAATCTTTTTTCTTTCTGGATTTTCATCTTACCAAAAGCAACGGAAAAATAATAAATGGCACAACACGATGAGAATAAAGCGGCCATTGGTCTATGAAGTTGTAAGGAAGTTCGCAACCAATTGCTAAATATTTGTGGGCGACTCTTTATACGACCGTCAATTATGTTTCTGCTGTTGCAGATGAATTCGCTTGCATCAGTTATAAATGAAATGTTTTTTCTCCAACTTTTAGGGAAAAATGAAGAAAATCCACCAAAAGCAACAGAAAATGCTTACCCAAAGATCATGCTCAGCGTAATCAAAGAGTAACCATACTCGGCGATCAGCATGGGACAGAAACACTCTCTTCAAAGAGATGACATTTGGATGTTTCAACTCTCTTAGAAGCTAGAGCAGAAGCAAACAAAATTTCAATTGACATCACTTTAAAACGCTTTAAACAAAGTGCAATTTTTCTCTGACAAGAATAGTTACTTTAATCATAAAAAACACTGCATCAAAAAGACGTTTTCGTAGTTTCTAATGCGATAGGGAAAGAGATCTGTGAAAAGTATATGCATTTAAAGTTGACTTTGGAATAATTTCATCAAAGTGCAAATAATTAAACTTTGATTTATTTTTTCTGGGTGTGATTATGTACATACAATCATGAGGCAGGGGATATTTTCAAAAGTTCATAAAGTAATCTTATTTTAGGCTTCATAAACGTAGGCGAACAAAGTAAATATTTTGAAACTTGAGACTTTCAAAAGGATTAAATGAAATAAATGAAAGTAAGTAATTGAACATAGCGTTTTTACAAGCTATAAAGTTACTGTACACCATAGTGGGTGTTGGAGAGTCTCCGAACTTTTGAGACTAAATATTGATTCATTCTTGCTTCCAGAAGATTAGATTTCTTAAAATGAATCAAATAAAACACCCTTAGAGAGCAATTTCTCCAAGATTTGATGGAAATGTAGCCACTTTAGTTGTCTGCCTTGGGCTTACTAGATGGGCATGGAAGTGCACATGGGCATTTGATTTGTTAGCTTAACTTCCAGGTCAGAAGTCAGTAATTGCTTGTTACAAAAACATAGTTCAGAAAGGCTTGTATCCCATAAATAAACCTTTTTGATCATGCATACACTATGTTGCAAATCTGAAACACTTTGAAGATATAAGTGAAAATTCATTCTATACCTTTTAGAATAATCTTATAAGGTGTTGCAGGTAAAAATGTTATATGAAAGAAATTTGAAATAAACTCTTGTTGTTATGAACTATTTACCTTTTCTCAGCTTTTTCAAAATAGTTTAAAACTTAAAAAAATTAGGTAAAATATAAAAGTTATGATAAATACAAGAATTTGTTGTAAAATAAACACCAGGCCAAGCTAGAAGGATAGTAAATTTCTGACAGGAAACTTACTGCGACCTCTCTGCATGCAGACATTGATACACCAGCACCCTCAATCTGCTTTAATGCATAATCATTTGAATCTTTGCTGTGTAAAAAAATGAGCTTATTTAAAAAGTTATTCAACTTTGAATGAAACAACATGATGCCTATATTGACAAATCAGCTCAAGATTTAGAAGAGCCATTGAATCATTAACATTAAGCCTTTTGTAATAATAATACAATAAAATGAGGAATAAGGAGGCCATTGGCCTATTAAACCTTTCAGTGTTCGTTTTTAAGTGTATTCATAGTTGTACTTCCCATTCCCGCAAAAATTGTCATATAATTTCTCAAACTCTATAACTGACTTCGCATTGACTATGGTTACTGGCAAATTGTTCCATTTGTTTATTACTCTGTTTGAGAAACAGTTCTTTCTCAGGCTTGACGATGAAGCAAAAATTTTGTTGTTTATATATATAAATTTTGTTGATATATAATACTGACATGACCAAACAGGGATGATTTATAACTTTGGTATTCATAATAGACTGGAAACTTGTTGCCTCAATGCCCTCTCATGAAAAAATGAGATGAAATCAGGCCCTGAAATGAGAAGTGCTTGATCAAGTGCAAGCGCCTCCACACTCACCTCAGAAAATTTACAGGCTTGATTGCTCGAGCGCCTAGCTGATCATTACAAAACATAAAGTGTAAAGCTTTCATGGCTTTCGTAAATCCCAAGTAATGTTCAGATCACA
Source organism: Rhopilema esculentum (assembly GCF_013076305.1). Next base: position 7,615,254 of record NW_027019328.1, read on the forward strand.
TGTGCTATATTCCATTTGCATCACTTCTGTGTTGCAGGCCTTTTCGTTTGAGGAGATGAATGTAAATTGGGAGGAATGAATGACTTATCAATTAGCACATTTTTAGTCAATTTTTGTGACCCAAGCAAGTGACACAGATGACAAAAAGCCAGTATATCAAATCACAATGGAAAAATGCATTTGAAAATCACTTCCATAGCAAATGTTTAAAAATACTATAGGCACTTAGTATTTCAACAGCTATGTTAGCACTTTTTCTGGTAATTAAAGCTGTTTGGAACAACTTTATGCAATAATCCGGCAATAACGCTTATGAGACATTGGTGATGTACATAAAGTTTATAAACAAAGCATATTTATATTCGGTATTTAATCCTTGTTGGGGTACATTAACGGTCATCGTAACAGTACGTTTTCATTATATTTCGCGGACAATTTCTTACAACTGTTGATTGTGCACATCTAAGAAAACACGATCAAAAGACAAAATAATCTAGAAGCTTGATCAAGTGCCTAACTGAATTGAGGGGCTTGATTAAACAAGCTCCTGACTTTTTCTCATTTCAGGGCCTGCTTACAGTATCCCTTATTTTCTTTCCAGAACAATGCTACATACATAGAGCTTAATTAGTAATAATCTTTTATAAAGGTTTATATGCAAAAACGCAGAGGATGTCTGTCATGATTGACTTGCCTACCATTAAGGACTAGTTTGTAACTAACAACAGTCAAAAGTTCCTGTATCATTCTTTTTTCATCTCATTTCTTTTTCCTGCTAAACCAGCACCTCTGAGGGAACAATTTTGGAAATAAGATCGGCTTGACATTTTAATGCTATCCCTTCCAATGAAATTAGGGGATATATGTATCTTCTGTTTTCAATTTAAATTACTGTATTTTATTCTTTTCAGCTTTTATATATACTTTTATATATATATACTTTTACATATACTTTTAGTGTTGCAAATTATATCTGGTATGCAGAGCTTATCCAGATTATCCCCTTATATTTCTGAAAAACAAAGCTGCATTCTTGACACTTGGTTTTTTAATTGTTTTCACTGGCAATTGAATTTGATATGTGTCTGGTCTGGAAAACTAAGCATCCCTTGGTAATATTTATGGAGCGTATGTCACCAAATACCAGTGTTAGGGGGAAGGATGGCCCAGTTGTTAGAGGCCCTGACTATAGACCCAAGGGTCAGTGGTTCGAGTCCCTGGCATGGCCAAACTTTCACCCAGATTGAGGAGAATCGCCAGCTCTCTGTAATTACAGGTGTAGAAATCACGAGGTGTGGTCACATCGAGAGGAAGGACCAGGACACTGCTCGAGAAGATAGCTTCTCAGTGTCCTAAAAACTACCTTTGGATGATAGGTAGCAACAAATACAAATATAAATACCAGTGTTATTTTACCAGTGTTATATACAAATACCAAATACCAATGGTGATATGTTTGATTTATTTTTATTAAAATATGTCATTAGTTTTATTTATTTTTATGGGAGGGCTCTCTCTTGATTAGTTAACTTATTTAGAGAGCTCCTCCTTAATCAATTGGTCTTAAATGCTATCATGTAAAGTTCTTTTCTAGTCTTCTGTAAGTTTAATTTGTTTTGTGTGGTATTATATATTGTAAGTATTTAGTTGAAGTGTTATCTTGTAGAATTGTATTTAGGATTGAGTGATAAATGAATGGAACTGAAACTGAAACTATAACTGTTATGCTCTCAAAACAAGGCAATAGAGAACTTGATCAAAAATGACCTAAAATGACAGAATACCTGAAAAGATGACAGAAAAATTGATCAATTGACACATCACATTTGCTCCTATTATTAATTTATAAGCAAGAGAGAACAGACAGAACACTCCCCAAATTTCAAAAAATTCTTGCACATTGGCGTGCATACAAAGTTCAAATGTATACCTGCACATCAGAGATATTGATATTGCAAATTGGATAAAAATTTTTAGATAGACCAGTTCTGCATACCAGTTTTCCCCCCAGGTTGGCCAACAAGTGTGAGACTGACCCTGTTATTATGTCAGGCTCCTCACTATAGGGGGAGGGGGGTGGGATGTGACATCCCTTTTGTGGAAAAAGATTAAGTTTCAAATATAAGAATTTTTTGCCATTTTAGTGTGCCCCATCTGCAAATCTTCAAACTTTGTTTACTAATGGACCTGAGCAACCTCCTCAATCATAATAGCTAAGAACAACACTCAAAAAGTTATTTAATTACGGGCCTCTGCCTCTGGTGACAGAATGGCAGATTTCAAAGTTGGTAATTTCTATTTATCTTTTGATAGCTTTATCAAAATTTTCTTAAACTTTACATAAAGATCACATTCTTAGCTCTACCCTCTTTCATAGATTTTTGCATACCTATCTTTTGACCGTGCTTTGTAAACATGGCCATATGTCCCTCTGCCAACCTTACAACCTTCAAAATTAAACAAGTCTTCTACTCGCTCTCTGCTATCATTCAGGCGGCTTTTAAATTCGAAATCCATAACTTTGGTTTTGGTGTTGTTCCCCTTCTTTTTCTTTGCCGAAATTGTGCGTCAAGCTTCTAAGCTGGATTCGAACAAAAGCTGGCGATTCGGTGGGTCATATCGAAGAAACACCTTCTTGGGTATTCAATATTTTACGCGCCACCATCATTCGAAGATTATAATCTAGACTTAAAAGTAAGGTTTTAAGTGACGTAACTAGTCGTCAGTACAATAACCTGGTAAGAATAACTACTTTATCATTTCAAGATTGTGTCAAGTGCTAGAGTGTGCAAAATTTACTCTAGATTGAATAAATCAACATCAACAACATCGTTGTTTTCTTTGACTCGAGGCTACCAATTTGCCATGAGATTTATTTAGAGCATTTTCAACCCTGGGCATCCCATTAAGCTAATAGCTCCATCAATTCAGTTTACACCTTCCAAATTATTTTTCATTTAAAAGTTGAACTCAATAGCCATGGATTTTCATATTTAGATCGTAAAAGTTGGGGAAAGCAAATTAAACCGAGGCTGCAATGTGAGAATTCAGCAACAACAACACTAATTTTGGGCAAGAGGGGAGGAAAGATGGCAGCTACAAACAGGTTGTGTGCTACAGTGTTACGGCCATACTTATCCCCTGTCTATTTGCTAGGCGCTCGACAAATCCATGTAGATGTCACTTTGATGAGAAACAAAACTGCTCTGGAAAGGAGAGAGGAACGAAAGCGGCGTCAGAAACTCTACATAAAGAAGAAAAAGCCATCCACGTCAGGTTAAAGGCCTATTTTACAAAAGCAATAACATATTTTTTTGTTCTGGTGCTTATCCCAAAAAAATACTTTCAATACAATCATAGTTGTCATTGTAAATTCATAACGTTTTCCGTTTCTATTGTCGTTAGAGAATTACCTGCATTTCCATTTTCATGTAAACCCAACGAGAACGAAAGTTATCTGCTAGCCGAAGCTTGATTTTGTTAGGGTCAGGGGACTGCAGAGTATGGCAGTTTCGAATGAGATCTCGGGTGTGCAAGAGCAAAATTTCAAGTGTGCAAGTGTGCATTTTTGTTAAATGTGCACTTCAATTGTGCACAATAGTATACACACTATGTTAGATCCTCAGAATACAGGCCTGTGGACAGCTAAATTGGATGTGGTAGAGCAATTATAATCAGGCAGTTTCAAACTAAGAGAAACTCATTTATATCATTTAAGACTTTCATTGTAAGAAAATTCACATGATTGACACAACCATGCCAGGCCCAGATTTCAAAATGCCACACCCTTTGCTGGGTTTGCAGGGGCATTTTAAAAAAGATATCTCAGGTGTGCATTTGCGATACTATGCAGTCTGGGTTTGGGTTGACTTCATTTAGCATCTCGCTTCCTACAGATCTTTTTCAAAAATAGACCTCAGATATGAAATTGTCATCATGATGTTGAAATTAGTCTAGTTTAAATCTCATGTCATAAATTTTCCACTTGTTCTCACCACTGCCCTGTATTGTACCCTTTCACATAATTTTACCCTTTAACCCCCCCCCCCCCTCAAATGAGTATTTGCTATTAGCAATCTTTTTATTATATTGTTTTAATCATTTTACAGTTAAACTCAATGCAACAAATATTGCATCTGGAATTCATTTTGCTGATGACAATGAGGTATGGATTGCAATTTACTAGGTATTGCATTGGGTAATTATCGAAAAACTATGGAATTTTATTCTTAAACTCCTAAATACAATGATTTCTAAGAAGTTTGTTGGTTTAATCAAGTACATCTTTCTTCTAGTTTGAAGAAATCTCTAACAAGTTAACACTGTCTAGCCTGGCGAAGTACCAACTAAGAAAAAGTAGTGCCATTGTTGACCAAGGATCTGTTTATGTAAAACACCCAAGCTCAAAACCAACAGTTATTGGAGAACCTTTGAAACCAAGGTAAAACTTATTACATACCTTCATACATTATATTGCTTATACCTTCAGTGCTTTGTTGTACGAAATAGCATGGTTTTATTGGAGCTATTACCAATCCTCAAAGTGAAAAAAGCATGACTTTAAAATTCTCAGTGTAGAAATCTGTCTAATATTTGGAGGAATCTATTGTCCATACCGATATCAAAATGTGTTTTGTTGAGAAGGAAATGTCAGTTTCATTAGAACAATTTGACTGGGCATCTTGCTAATGTCATGATCATTTTAGCAGTGCCATAGCATCAAAGTATGCTACGCTTGCAGCGTAATTCTAAAATTCTTGCAATGCTTCTACCAGTAATGAATACAATGTAGTGTTAAAGTCAATGCATAACATTTTCTGCAATAAACAGCTTCTCTTTCTGGTCATGAGCAGCATACAGTGAACTCCAGCGCAAACATGCCAATTGGCTATTTTTCCAAGAAAACAGATTGATAAAAATTGTGAAATTTGAATAATCTGAAAAACTGAAGCCTCTTTGCATCACTCTTTTTGCCTGTCTAAAATATGAGAAACATGCGATGCTCCAGTGCAGCTTCAGGGCAGCTCGAGAGATGCTTCTGAGTGCAAGCATTCCCCAATATTTGATAATCCACAACATTTTTCTAACTATAAGCTGCTTTTGCGAATATTCTTTGGTGATACATCATTTCAAATCTAATTATTTTCCTTTTTTTTCTTTTGTGACTGTCATAAAGAGAAACAGTTTTGTTAAAGTCTATTTGTCATGATCCACATTCTGTAATTGAAGTCAAGAAAAAATTTATAATCTTGATTATCATTAATTGTTGCTTGTATTTTTCAAAAAGCTGAAATTACGATTTCATTCATTCAACGTAACCGTATACTTTATGTTACAGCATGCCTAAGTTCTGTGCTTGTGCTCCGCCACTGCATTTTAGACATTCCACTTTGAATATACTGTCAACAATCTTATATTTTGAAATAATTAACAAGTGTTATTTCTTATAGAATAAGAATAAGAATACTAACAATTACATGTGACCAAGTTTCACTCTTGCATTAAGTATTTTAAGTTCCCTGTTTTTTTCATAACTTAATCAAAAGTAGTATAATTTTGCTTAGTATACCACTTCTAAAGGCAATATAGATTGAAAGAGAATTCAGAGCAAACATCCAGCAATTCTAAAAACCTGTAAACATTAAATTTGCATTTATTAAATTCAATAAATTTGCACCCACGGGTTTCAATAAATTTGTGTTAGATTAAAGCTGTATCAATGATATAGTTTTGTTGAATGTCCACTTGCAAAGAGAAGTCTCATAATGGTGTCCTTTATATAGATGTAGAGATAGGGGCTTGTTTCATATCCATTGATTTGCTTTAATATTCTTTTGAAAATCTACATATGATTGATGCATTTACTATCTCACAAAACAACTCATTTCATATACAATTGCATTTTCTTTTTACACTTTTGTAATGTATTGCATTCAAGGTTTATTTGGGAGGAGAAAGATTGCATCCAAGAATTCCCTGAAACATTGGAAGAGGCAGATGCCGATGTCCTTACTTACTTGGTTCAAAAAGATATTTTTAGAAGAAGACAGGTCTTGCATATACCAAAATTCTGTGTTGGCAGTATATTGGCTGTGACCAGGGCTGAGCCTTTTTCTCCAAAGGGCTCTTTAAGGTAAGGTGGTTTTAGTAAATTGTCTTATTGAAAAAGTAGCAAAGATGTCTGCCTCAAAGCAATGTTTTTTATCAAGGCACACAATTCATAACTGAATCACACAGAAAGGCAGTAATATCAGTACTATCAATGTTCCAGCTTTTTCAGGCCTCTCAAGCTGAGAGGTCTGGAATAGAGCAATGAATAAATCTACCAAAAAATAGTACTATCTCATACTTTTTGGGAAAATGAATTATTTTTGCAAGCAAGCTTTATGATTAAAAAATTACAATCTTTATTCATTACTGTAGCATCAAATAAGCAAAGTAAGTTCAAATTTGAATTAACAATATTAATTTGAAGCCGAATAATATTAATCGTTTGTAGGTTTGTGGGAATCTGCATCATAAAGTCAACACCAGAGAACCTTCTACATGCACGCTTTACCCTTAGAAATGTCATTGACAGTGAACCTGTTGAAATAAACTTTCAGCTGTATTCACCTCTAATCCAAAAAATAGAGGTTTTGAAGCATGAAAGGAGAACTGACATGAAAGGAAACGAAGATCTTACATTTCTGCGCGATTATCCTTTGGAAGACAGCACAATCGATGAAAACATGGCAGCATTGCCATATACAGAGGAACCTACTGAATATAAACCCCAACCAAACGATAGAAGAAGACTCACAAACTGGTTCAAAGCAAAATTTAATAAAAAGAGTATAAGAAAAAATAAGAGAAATATGCAGCTACCTAGTTTTATGCAAAATCTGTGATTGGAAAGTTTTTGGAGTCTTAACTGAAATAAAATTGTTGTTTTTTATTTTAGAAATTTGTTTTATCTGTGTGATGATTCTTTAATGGTCCTGATTAATAATATAAGAGAGTACTCAAGAGGAGGAACTGAGAATATGCGAATTTTCCATGTACAGTAAATGCTTCAATCTTTCCTGTGCTAAAATTTCAGAATGAAAAAGACACTGTTTAGCTTGGCACTGAAGATTTTTAATTGTTTTTTTTCTAGAATTGAAGACCAACATTCCAGACTTCTTTCCTACGAACACAATACAATAGTCATAACACAAACACTCATTCCCCATTTCGATACAAAATGTTATGTTTCATTTTCAGACAAAAAAGCAAATCACACAAATCTTTTGTGTTACGAAAACATATGATTTATTTTAGAACTTCAACATTTGTATACAATATTAATACATTACATGCAAGTCTTTAAAAATACAAATTCCAGCTAGCTACAAGTGATAAAAAATTCTTTCTAAAACGCAGAATTCATTCTCATCACTGACTGGACCACAAAACATCAATTTCTCCCATTTACATGTAACCATAGAAATTCAAATGTTTACAGTATTTTCAGCCATGATTTCTATATGAAAATGAATCAATGAAAGGGTAGTTGTTGACCATGAATTTCTGATAACTGAAGTGCATTCTTCCAGTTAAATTGTGAATTTTGGCTTCAAAACTTTGCAACTACTTCTTGATAGAAAAAGCTGTCTCAATCAAAGATTCAATGCCTTCCATCCTGCAAAAATATTTACCGTCTCTTCTGAATCAGGTCTGGATACTGGATCTGCCTCAATGCACCTTTGAACAAAAACACGATAGTCTTGGTTTCCCATCAATCTTATTTGCTGATCTCTTTGTTCTGTAACTGGTAGTTCCCGAATGGACATCTCACAGAACATTACTCCAAAGCTGTAAATGTCAACCTAGAAAGTCAGCATATTGTGTTTAAAATATATTCCAAAACTTTTTGAAAAGAACTACAATATTTCAAATATTGTAGGTGAGACATTATTTAACTCCTTCTCGCTTTTCAAAGAAAATTTAACTCCTTGCTTTTCAAAGAGATTTTGAAAAGGGAAGAAGAGAAAGCTTACAGAATAAAAAATCAAACAAAAAATCTGAAAATAATAAATAGCAGGGAGAAGAAAGTTCTGTGAGAAGATTGTATCATTAACCAAATTTCGGAACTTTATCATACCGCCAATAAACTTTATCTGAGGAATCAGATATAAGTAACAAAAAGATTTAAAGGTAATTTACCTGGTTGAGTGTAAATAACATGGAATAAGGAAATTTTTGTGTTTTATAAAAAGATCAATTTTTCTCTAAAAGTTTACAAATTTATTATTACGCAAAAGCCTTCAAAATCAGATTAGTTTCACATATGGCTTTGGCTTTGCAAGTCATTGGAGATTCCAAAATGCGACCTGGAAGTTGCATCAAAATAGGCTAAATTCAGAAAACATTTTTACTTTGTTTTCAGAATATTTAGTTTGTCAAAGAAGAGAATCGCTATGCAGTACGATGAAGTGTGCTTTGAGCTATGTTCATTCAATCATTTATTCATTCATTTATTCATTTCAAATCATTTATCCACTGTATTTCCGTCATTGTTGAGATTGCTTTACAAGGGCCCTGTAGAAAAAACGCTACTTACAAATCAAAAAATTACTACTCAAAGTAGCCCTATTAGTAAATTCGGTGTAAAAATAGTAAATTCAAAAGAAGGAAAAAGAAAGGAAGAAAAAAACAAAATGTTTTTAGATCCTTACTTTCCGCGAATGACAGTGAGCGGGTACAAGTTTTCCAGCCTGTTCTGCAAATGTGACAATTATGCCAATATCGAGATAAGTTTTAAGAAATTATGTAAAAAAATTAAAAATTACAAACCTTAGGTGTTTGTTCACCAGATGCAGTCTCTGGAGCTGAATACAATGAAGCACCGGGATGTCGTGTCATCGATAGTCTCATAAAGTTGGCAGCCCCATAATCTGAGAGTTTTGCATGCATGTCCCTCCCTTTGTACCACAGCAAAACATTGGAGCTGCTTATATCGCGGTGAATTATGGGCAATGGCTTTTGTTTATGCAAATAATTCAGAGCCAGTGCAATATCTAAGCCTACAGCAACGACCTCGGTAGGACGCAAAGCATTTTGGGACAAATGGGAGCGCAAATCTGTTTCAAGGAGTTCCGAAACAAACAAAGGAGTACCATCATCACAGGTCGCGCCAATGAACTGCAGCAAACAAGGGTGGCGACAACGCGATGCGATCGTCATTTCGCGGTTGAATAATCGGCGGTTGTGCTGTGACAAAATCAGATGATGTATCTGCTTAACTGCAACTTCAGTGCCGCGAAATTTGCCCAGCTTCACTTGCCCCCATCCACCTACTCCGAGTACAGTTCCGTGGATGTGTATTTCGTTACGATCTAGAACCCAGTCGTGGGACTCCATATTTGGCTGCCGCCTGTTTTGCGACGAGAAGACATTGCGATCTTCGCTCCTTGCGTTTGTTTGTTCAGACTCTAGCTGCTCATTAAGTTGGTAGATTTCTCTTTTCAGGATACCAACTTCTGTGACCGTATTATCTCGTTCATTCCGAATACTTTCAATAACTCTATCTTTTTCATTCATCAACGACCTCATATTTCTACATTCATCCTCGATTTCTCGTCGATGATTTATTTCATTCTCAATACGCCTTCGACATATCAAAATGTCGCGCTCCAACGAGGCAACTCGGTCTCTCTCGTCATTCAGCTCTACCTGTATTGCCCTTTTTGTACCAGTAAGCTCGTTTACTTGTTGCGTTGCCCTGGAGGCTTCGTTTTCAAACCTTCTGCATCGGCTAGTTTCATTTCTTAACTGCTCTCGAACATTTCCAAGAATATCAACGCTTTTTCGCAGCTCTTCACTGATACAGCTTTTTGACCGTCTCGTGTCATCTAGGTTTGCTCTGAAATATAAAAATCACTACAAGGAAAACTGTCAACTAAATAAAATATAACACTGAAATGAATTTATCATCAAAACTTTAACAGTTAAAGAACTAAAACACTTATATATATATACGCAAAAAGAAATGTATATCAGAACGCAAATACATGTTTAACCAAAGCTTCTGCCTCCATTTGGATCTTTGAATGAAAATAGAAAAGAGATATTGTCAATATGCTCAATAAAAACAATATATACCTTGCCTGTCTTAGACTGTCTTTCAGCCTTCTAATCTCCTCTCGTAATTCCTGCTCGTTCATTTTACTAGGAGAGACAGCGATGTTCCTCACTTCCTTCAACTGACTTTCTCTCACTAATATTGCTTGCTGCTGTTCTTTCAAAGTAGTATCCTTCCTTTCAAGTTCTCTGCTCAGTTCGCTGATCTGCTGCCTATAGCCTGCCTTGCTCTCTTTCTCTTCGCTGATTTGTAGATTCAAAGAATCAACTTGCTTTTGCAATTGACAGATTTCATTATCTCTTCTGCTTATTTCACTATACGCCTCCTCCCTCGCAACCACTGCACTGCGTTCCGCTGCGTGAATTTGCTCCTCAAGTTGCTGTATTTCTAGCCTTTTGTGGCCTAACAAAAGTTGGTAGTGAGCAGCCTCGCTTTCGAGACTTTTTATACGTTCCTGCTGATTATCGGTTTCTTGAAAGAGAATTCGCCTTGCCAATTTGCAATCTTGTGATGACCCAACAGGCACCGTCTGTCAAAAGAGCAAACCGGTGCAATGATTTATGCCAAGATAATACTAATGTCAGACTGTAGAATAATATTGCTTTGTTAATATCATATAATATACTGTAATGTATCCTAAGACTAGAACCAAAGTATTGTACCTAAGAAAATCTTCAGAAAATAGCTACTTCTATTATTCATTCGACAATTCATCGAGGATTTTTCGACTGTTGCTCTTGAATACCGTAACCAAATCGTGAAGATTCAATTACAACAGTGACGAACATATTTCATTTCTATCTCAAAACAGCAGCAAACAATGCCATAAAACGTTTTATAAACGGCACTTAACGTGTAATATCTCCACTGCCATTGAATTTGATTAAAAAATAAACTTACAGAGAGGGTGAAGCAAAATTGCCTGAAAACTTTTTTACATACCTGCTCATCACTGTTCTTCTCAGGGGTTCGCTTTCTGCAGCCTGAAAAAAAGATTTCATTAATGTCAAAATATCACCATTGACATCTCAAATTATCTATGCAATACACACAAAACAATTTTCCTTACTTTTATTAAGAGAAGTACTTTGTTGAAAGTTTTGTATATCATGCTGAGAATGGTCGATAGCAAACATAAACCATAAGGATCAAATAATGATGATGGAATTTCTCAAAAGGTGGATTCATACCCAAGCATGAGAGTGTAATCATTCTATAGATAAATAAAGTTTTAGTATAGAAAAATCTAAAGATTGGACAAAATAGCGGAAACAGAACATACTAAATTACTGTTTGTTCGACGCTCTTTAGACTAAGGATAACGCGTATAAATTGTATATAATGACCAAAGGTAAGCAGAAAACTTATTAAGTGGCGATACAAAGTAACATGGGAGGAAAAGAGACGTATTTGGTTGGTTTTTTTTACCAATCGATCCACACCTAAATACAAATTATCTGCTTAGCTTTAGCTATTTCCCTCCGACGCTTAAGATCTGAAGAGTGTCGGACGCAAAGTACACAGTATGCCGTGTTTCCGCTAGTTCGTGTCATCTTCAAATTCTATTGATCCAATCCTTAACTCTAATAGATTTAGTGACCAATGATTGTAATCATTAGAGTAAATTTCATAATCGAACTTAAAGCTTAAATATTTCTTGTTCATACGCGACTATATTATTTAAAACAGAGATAAAAACATTTCTTCTTGATCGACGCTTCTCCAAGGTCAATATATTCAATGGATTGTTCGCAATTAGCTAAAAATTGGCAAGACGTTTAGAAAATTAGAATAAGGAAGCAATATGCGTGCACGTGTTGAATATATTGCAATAAGAAGTTTCCACGAATACAATTTTTATATGAAAAAATCTAAAAACACCCACCTACTCCGATCTTTCCTTCAAGAACAGGAGCTGAATTGACTCTAGCACTTGGAGACATTGTGATTTTAGTAGTTGATCTTTCATTATTTCCTTTTTCAGTGCTTGGTGAGGCGTTTGGGCTCATCCTGTGTAACACATAGTGAAACTGTATTTAGAACCCATTTAATAAAATTTTGTAAAGTCCAGGTGCTGAAGGCAAGCTATCCCTGCTGTAGTATTTTAAAATATCATTAACTAAAATCAAATTAAGATGCTATTAATTGGTATAAATCAGCTTCTGTAATGATCATACATAAAGAAACAAAGAGTGAATAAAAGACTTGAAAAATCCAGATTCAACTTCCGACTGCAATACCCTTGACTATCTTGTTGGAAAAGTTTGAAAACTAGGTAAAAGATAGCTTCATAGCGTGAAGTTGGGATTTCCAGAAACAACACGAGTTGTTCTTGCTTTTCATTTTCTGTCATTACTATTTATCTACATTACCCACAGGGTATCTACATTACTATATTACCCACAGGATAAATCTTGAAAAAAAGTTTGTAAGGTTTTGGAAATGTCTGAAAAATTCATGAGGAGTGGGCATATCTGAAGAAATGGATAGAAAAACAGGCCCAAAAGAGTTACTAAAATACACAGTGAAGCAGAACAAGGTTTTTGAAGTGCTGAAATGACTGTGAAGAAAAATTTACTTACGCATTTCTCCAAAGGTTCAAATGACGCAGTTTTTCCTGAAACTGAAAACTCAAGGATCACAACACAGATTTTGTTAAAGAGGCCTTACTCTCTCTTACGTCACTATTTCTAATTAGCACTGGGGTGATAATTCAAACCTGTGAGCAAAGACGCTAATTGGAGGAGACGCTAATAAGAATCAATACGGCAGTCTGGCAATTTGTGTCCAAAATCCATGCATTGATACATACATCTTGCAAAGGGTCTTAAAGCTATTGAAGCTTTGAATGACTGTAAATACTTGGTTCCGTTGACTGGTGAATTTAAACAAGCCAAAAAGTTAAAAGATCTTTATCTGAGCCGCAAATGTACTTTATTGATAACAAAATGATCTAATAGTTTCATAACTTCAAGTCATAAGTCAATAACAGAGTCTGCAAAGAAAAGACTTTCTAGAACACCTTTTGACGGAATATATATACAAACAGCATGAATAAAGACCAGTAAAATGTGCACAATTTTTAACTTACAAACCTTGATAATAAATGGTTTTTTTAAATGATCGATAAAGTAAAATAAATTACTGTATTTGAACCTACAAGAGATTTCAACTCTTCTTTCACATCTGGCGGAACTGAGACCTCGTATGCAAGGTTGATTTTGACGGTTTCTGTAGTAAAGTTGAAATTCTAATCAAGCATAGAAAAATTATGTAAATAAAATTTCTGTAAAGATTAACATTCTTGACATCTGCATGATTATCGTGCAAGCCACAACCCTTAAGGCATCCGATAACGAAACAACAGACCTCTTTTACAAAATCTTTTGTTATGGGTCTTTAATTAGTCCTTGCCCCTAACTGCCACTTTCAAACTTGCGATGGAGACCTTGATCCTGACAAACAGTGCTGAGATGTTTTATCCCCAGGGGCGGTACGGTTTGAGACAACTTCCCTCATTCTTTCGTTGGCTAGTCAGCACAAATCTTTTGTAGGTCTATGAGACCGTGGGATGGGCCGTCGTAGGTAAAATCGGGTCAACATGGCTTTGTTGGTAAATTTTACTTTTAACCACCTACTCCCTCTATTCTACAATGTAGAGATACACCACTGAGTTTGATAGTTTGATAAAGAAAGTATGATGACCATTACCCTACACTGAAAATCCAAGCTCCAAGATTAATGAAGCCAATCATATATATTTGAAGAAACGAAACTTAGTTGGATTATTTTAAATCTCTAAATTTATCCTTCAAAATGATACAGATCCTAACGTGACATCAGATAAAAATAATATCAATTGAATGCATACCCAACAAAGCCTCTTTCTTGTTGTCTTTTGATTTCATTTTGCTCTGGTTCATGTAATATATTTGACACGTTTTCAATTGCAAGGAAAATGGATGTTCCTCAAGGTTCATCTGTGATGGAAAAAGAATCTATTCAGAAAAAATGCAGCAAGCTTTCTAATGGAAATAATATAATACTCAAGAGTGATATTCCATTATTTAAAGTCTTTTTTAACACATCAGGGCTAACCGAAAAAGGGGACTGACAGATGATGGGAAGGGACCTTCCATATGGTGCCTATGTTGTGTTAGATCTTTTTTTCATTATAGCATTGATCTTCACTTAGATCGTACTGTATTTTTTAAATTCTTAAATATATGTCACTTCCTATTAAGCACTTTTATTAAAAAAATATGGCATGCTTTCGTAATAATTTAGGGCTGCAGACATTTCCAGCAACCTTGATGACTTTTATCTTCTAATTTTACAGAAACATGTCAAAAAATAGTGCAGTACCTGGACTTCTCGCAAGTCATTACATAATATCCTCATAGTTGTGCTTTTATTTGTTGCCTCTTCTTCAATTTGTATGATAATTCTTTCTCCGTAAATCTGAATAATAAGGAGGAAAACACCTTGAAGTTACTCTATACAAGGCATGAAAAGTCTCATCTTTAATGCAAAAAATTTTAATAGACATTTTGCCAGATTCTTTTTTCTACCTGGAGACATCTTTTGATGTAGGAGTATCTTTAATTACAAATACTTCCAGATAAGAAATAGGTAGCCATAAAATTAGTTCTGAATTTCAAGAGAAATGCAACTTTCTTTATACCCTTTTGTTAGAACAGACATGCATTTAAAACAGCTAACCCTTTACCTTGCCTCAATTTTCAACCTGAATTAGAAACTGAATTGAAGGAGGGACAGTAAACTTGTGTTTATTTCACATTGAAATAAAGAAATATTACCATTCACTTATTCTGTAAACTGGGGATTGTTCCTAGTTAAATTGAGTTAATCTGAATCCCTACCTTAACTGGTGCCGTTGCTTGTCCACACATTTTACCAGGTATGTTTACAGTTCCTGCATGAAGTATGATAAATACTGGTTGAACGCTAGCATCTCTTTTATTATCAGCAGCTACAGGCTTTGACTGTTTGCCCAAAGCAGCAAAATTCCCACTGTTCTTTGGAACAATAGGCACCTACAATGAAAATAAATTCATCAAAATAAACAAAGTGGGTGTTTGCAGCTGTAATGGCAAATTACTATTTACGCTAATTCGAACAGCAGATTAACTTCTCTAGCCAAGCTTCATGACAGAATTTACTCTATCTTTAAGAAGGCCTTTTGGAAGAGGGGACAGGGGACTCATTCCTCATCAAGTATTGTCTAGAAATAACCTCATTCATTTTCCTGCAAGAGGTTAGGCTGGATTTCCTCTTTAGCTGTTTTTTGTGAAGGGAGCTACCAGGAAGGGAAGAAGAGGGTGTGGCCTATGAGACCTGTGGACCTGCAGTCATATTTGGTAGTCTGTGCTCATATTTACTTAAACTTATTTGCAAACATATGTTACATAATGTATAACATGCGCATTTAACAATCAAAAATTACTTTAAACAAAAAATGGTATTTTGATGTAATTATACAGAATAAAAATCAAAAAAAATAATTTAAGATTTTTTCTTATCATTCTTAGTTTAGCAGAAAACAGAAATTCTTACAGGCCTTCTGACAGCAATAGGAATCATAGCTACTTTCACTGGGTTACTAAGACGATGCACTGCTGCTGTTGTCTCCTTGTCAGCTTTTGTAACCGATTTGGCAGTTCTTTCACTACCTTCATATTCTTTCATGCCTATATTTTTAGAATCCACACTGTTTCTTGTCTTCATGACATTTAACTCTGTTACAGCACCATTGCTTAGCATTACAGATGGATCGTGACTGTCAACCTTAACAGGAATAAAATTCATGAATATCAATAAACAATATACAAAAATAATCTGGGTATCATTTCTAACATCAGTAAAGATGAAGAAATGAAAACATAGATATATATATAAATCTACAAAAAATAAAAAAATGAACAAGACTTGTGTACCATTTTAGAAACTTAACAAGATGACAAAATACCAACAACACTAAGGCACATTATTCATCCCAGTCCTAGTTTCACTAAAGCAACAAACTATTCTAATATCTAGAAACTTCATCCTGCCCCTAAAGCATATTGTCCACACACTTTTAGTGCCATCTGAATTCTAAACATGCAGACTTTAAAAACACAGGAATTTTGCTACAGCCATAATATCAGCAAGCTACTTTACAAAATTCGCTCAAGCATAAATATATTATCTTATATTTTGGGACAAATTTATTGTATTTTTTGATGGTGCAAAAGAGATTAGTCTGTAACTGACTTGCTGGAGAAAATACTATTATTCTACAAGCTGGGTTATGAGCAGCTCTTTGGAGATAAGAGTTGGTAATAAATGTAGTTTGAGTTGCACATCAAGATAATAACAAATACAAATTAATACATGTAGTAAAAGTACAACTTTGCTCACGGAAGTTGAATATTATTGTGATATTTTAAGCATGTTGCAATGATATTCAACTTTCACATAGAAAGTCACACTTTTACAATTCATTTATAGCAAGAGGCTTGCATTCAATTGCTTTGTTTTAAAGGTGTGTTATTTCATGCAATACAATTCTACTTGTCCAATGAAAAATCCTATCTCAAATTTAAAATGAAAAGGGATTAAAAAGATACATATAAAATGATTTAATGAACCTCCATTTCCTCAATTTGATCAGATGAGTGTGGAACTTTTCCTTTTGAGATCCATTGCTGCTCAGATGTCTTTGAAGAGCTAGGTTTTGTTGGTCGATAGGTTTGAGTTTTAGGCCATGCTGCATTCATTAACCCATTATTAAGTGGGCCTCTTCCAGGAGAAGCACTGACTCTTGATCTGCTGCGTCTTCTTGCTTGAATTCTCCTGGGAGTCAAAGATGCCTCTTTGTCTTCCGATTTGCCAGTTTTTGATGACATTGTAAATTAATAAGTTGTCTTGCTATAACATCTGACTGACCATTTACTCTGCTGGAAAAATGAAAAACTTTAGCGGGAATGACAGTGTTTAGAAACTCGTCCAGTCCAAATTATTGTCACAGTTTTTTATGTTAATATATCTAAAAAACATGGTCAAATTTTCAGATAATTGTATACCAAAATTCTGAATGATTTAATTGTTGTCCATGGATGCCAATTTTTGTGTCCCCATTATTTTACATACATTCCTTTTTTTTAACCCTTCGTTCTTTATCCACTCATTTACATCAATGTTTATGGTTATTTTTAAGGAAAATTTTCTACCCCCTCCCTTCCTATTATGTTTCAGAGTAAGTATTGAATAAGGCATTGCTCTGAATTATGTATTTAATAACCACAATTGATTGTTGTATATTATTGTATAGGTAGATAGATAAATAAGTGAAAAATATAAGACCGAAAGACATGATAACAGAGGAGGGTGGACTAGTGTATTTTGGCGATTTATTGTCAAATGTTTGATATTTATTGTTTTGGAACTTTTTTATGATCTGCCAACTTAACTTGCATTTAGTGTAAATGACAAGAAGTTTTTTTAAAATAAGTTTTGAACTAGGACCTTTATTGTAGCAGGGTAGAAGGAATAGTACTGTTATAGTAGTATCCATCCAAGATGGCGCGATCCTTCCGGTGAATCAAAATATGTATTTGTATTCTGTAGTACAATAAAAATATGCAGTTGCTCTTTCAGAATGTAAGCTTTAGCAACCAAGCGAAAAAAATCGTGAACAACAAGGAATTTGTTTCTTTTCCTCTAAAAGAAATCACAAGTGCAGATTAATGTGTACCTACCTGTTCCATTTTGGTCTTTTGTTGTTGTTTCCAGACCCCGAGGAGAAACATCTCCTTCGCAGAAGCGCAATGCTTCAACCACTGATCTGAAAAAAAGACTGGATCGAGCTTCTATCGTTTACAATACGAAGCAACCACATCAAAAAATTAAGATGAAGTATCTGTTATCTGTTACTGACGATAATTTGACAAGCTAGGCCTAATTTTCCTTGAAAATTTATTCACTATCATCGTAAAATTTTTTGAACAGAATGAACAGCTTCTCTAAAATACACAAGTTTTGAAATACAAAATTTTTAATTTTATGATATCTTTTATACAAAGCGATCTTCATGCAGACGTCGGTAAGTCATGAAACGGAATTGCTGCGAAATTAGCTCTTTGAAAGCAAGGAAACAATGCAAGCAAAGAAAACCATTCTAATGTCTAAAAAAGCCTTCATCTTCAAGGAAAGAATATGCCGGTTTCATCTAAAATCATTGAACTCACTTGCCAACCAGCGAAGTTTGCATTTACTGGAAGTAGTGTTTACTCAAAAACGCGAAAAGTGGACGTTAATCTTTTAAACATGCGTTTTCCTCGCATTTTCCTGCAAGGTACCTTTATATGTTGATTTTAAAAATGAATTGAAATCCATGTTTTCAAATTTTCATTCATGGTGCTATCTGGTGATAGCGACCTTCATATTTTCAAAGCCTTTTAAAAACCATTGCATCAATTAGGATTACTAGTGATAAGAAACGTGTACCATGGCTTTTTGGTGGACTAAAATGGAGGAAGGTCAAATGTTCTCCTTATAAAGATAGGCAATAGCCTACAGTCTGAAATAAAGAGCTGCACGGGAAAAGACATTTTTACACACAATTTCTCGCTCGGCATTAGTACACGGTTTTTTATTGTTTGTTAGTTTCAGCATTTTCAGAGTTGGCTTCTCAAATACCAATGATTCAGAGTTATATCTTAGAAACACAAAGTGTTATATGAGATAACATCAGGCAATAGACCTTATAAGTCACAAAGAGCTCGTCTTTAATGTCAATTAAACAGGAAATAGGTATCTATTCGTCGGATAGAATCGCCCCCACCCATCTTTAAAAGAAGGACTTTGAAGCAGTTACTTTTAGTGTGATCAAAATGTGATTTTTTTAATTGTAGGTTATAGCAGGGCTTGATTTTTCACAGACGGTTTTTTACAAAGCAAAATGGGTGTAGTTAGCAGCCACGTCAAAAAGTTTGAATTCGCTTCCTCTATTATTTGGTAGAGCCAATGACTTCCCCTTCGAATTGTTTCCCTTTTAGGTGTTTCTTTCCCCTTATCTACATACATGATATGTTGATTAATAAACAACTAACGACGAGGCACCGAAAAATGTAACAAGAAATTAATTGTCAAAAGCTTTTCTTCATCGTGGCAAAATATCTGCAGTCGCAAGCTCAATAAAATTGACAGAATGTTGAATAATTCCTGTCCAGTAAGAACTGGAAATGAAAAGCATTTACCACTAAAAAAACAAATGTAACAAAGCTACGATAACTAACGTAAAAGATCAGAAGTAGATATTAAAGTGACGACATGAAGATCAGGATTGAGAGAAAAACAATCTATTCATAGGTGGGGGCAGTCTGATGACCAGACTCCGATTTCAAATCATGATATTTTTGAAATCGGAGGCTAGGTATCAGGCTAAGGTAGGGGAGGGGGGGGGGCTCAATTTTTCAAAGCCTTTCATAATTAGATTTATTGTACTTTTGAAGCTGTCTTCAAAACAGAACCGTTATTTCTGGCGATAAGATCTACGCTGGCTAAAGGTTTTCTCTGATGCCTTGGCTTGGTTAGTAAAATTGGCTGAAATTGAAGAGTGGGTCTAAAAACACACAAATGTCACCAAACGATGTCATTTTGATTTCATTTGTCTGTCTTATAAGGTTCTACCTAATGCCTGTTGGTGACGTAATGGCTACCAACTGGGGAGATGAGGTGAGGTAAGTCTGAAGTCATCTGCGCATAACCCCTACGTGTAGTTCAAGCGCACGCGTAGTAGCATTTTCTAGTCAAAATTTGAAAAAATAAAGACTCTTTGTTAACAGCTTTTGTTTTGAACAAATATATGAAAAATTCCAGAGTACTGTCGAAGAATGTGGGTTGAAGATCTGTTATAAGCATTTGCTATGTAAACGCCACTTTGCCCCTACTTCACTACTGTAAGTACTCGAATGAGCCCCTGGGGGCTTACTTCACAAAATACTCGGGGTGGGAGCTTATTCGAGGGGCGAGGGCCTACTCGAAGGTAGGGGCTTAAATTTTCTTCCTCTATTTGAGGCTGTTCAGAATGTTAAATAATGAAGATAAACTGGGATAAACCTCTTGATGAAGAGGCAATACCTCAGCCCACGGGGACTTATTCGAGGATGAAGGCTTATTTCACAAAAACTACCTAATGATAGGGCTTATTCGAAGATGGGGGCTTATTCGAAGATGGGGGCTTATTTGAAGATGGGGGCTTATTCGAAGATGGGGGCTTATTCGAGAACTTACGATACCCCTGCTAACCCTACAATTTATATCAACATACTCAAAATTTGAAATTTGACCATGAACAATTTATTTGTTGATTGAGCCTTATTGGTTAATCAGAAAAAAGCATTTGATTATGAGGCGTTAGAATTACTTAAACGTTATCTAATGTGCACGTGCATATTGATAAAATTTGCAATCTTATACTCAAATATTATATGTGTTTTCTTTTTGTTAGAGTGTAGTGAATCTGTTGCATCCTTACGTGATCAAAAATACTTCTCTGGCAGTTTAACCTATACTAGATGCGGTATTCTTCAAACCAAAGCCATGTTGATGTGGTAAAACCGCATTTCTGTGAAACATACGAAGGGCAGCTCGTCTAATGTCGCTGCTCCTTGCACAGTAAATCATTGGGTTTACACAGCTGTTGAAAAGCGCAAGGAAGTTTGACCATAGCCCGAGTTGATATGGGTAAGATGGGCTGATATTCTCATAGAAAAACAAACCCATAACATAGTATACCATTAAAGGGGTATAGCAAGCCAGAAAAGCTCCGATAATGATAGCAACAGTCTTTGTCTTCCGTTGGTCTCTTGCCCTGCTTTTATTTATGTCAGATTGTCTCGTGCCGACAACTTGTCTCACCGATAGATCGGCCTGTGTTTTGGCAAATACAACACGATATAACAGCGCATAGATGGCAAGCACAGAGACTATCACCGAGAATTCGATGCAAATATCCACTATAAGAAAGGACATTCTTGACCGTTCAAAATACGGTATCTTAAGCGCTGAGTATCCAGCAAAGACAATGAAAACGATGGTTGTCACAAATGCATATCTCCTGCAACTGGCGAAAGCTCGGTATGTATAAGGATGAAACACTGCTACGTATCGATCCAATGTTATAAGTAGGCCGCATAAAAACGAATTCAAACTACTTAGGCCAAAAATAAGGTTGTAGGCCTTTATGACAGTCGAACAGCAACGTCCTTTAGGACCAATCAGTACAACGATAAACAAAGGTTGGCATATGAATCCAACAATAAGATCTGTGACACATAATGCACCAAGAAGAAAATTTGATGGGGTGTGGAGTGAGGGACTTCTCAGTAACGTGACGAAGAATATGGCGTTTCCAATTACAGTAAGAATTGCCGGTGCGCCATCCAGCCCAAGTATCAACCACTTAGTTGGAAATGACATTTCCACTTAAAATGACAGAAAATATGACGATCAAAGTCTGCTATGATCACCTCGGATACAAGTCTTTGATAACAGCAAAAAAGGGACAGCTTTCGGTCTTGAATTCAGTCAATGGCTTTCGAAATCTATTTCTGCTGCTTTTCCATCGTTAGAATATATCGACGACTCTCTTGTTTGAATATTTGGTCTGAAAACTTTTCCTTAGATTGGCTGGCGTTTTACTTTAAAGACAGCAGTGTGTTTTCCATTAACTTTTGTTGCCAGTCTTTGCTACGCGTGAAATTAAAACTCTTTAAAATTAAAAGTAGTACAAAATATATTATTCAGGACACTTCGACTATTCGATCACTTGCTAGATCTGGCTATGACGAAGAACGAGCTTATGACATTGTGTAGAGATCCGTTCGTACGTCCAATCCAGACGGTCTTTTGGTGTGAAATGCAACGGTATGGTCACAGTACCAGGCCACCTAAGCAAACGATGGGTGGGACTGTCAATACTTTGCAGCAACTGCGTAAACATGTGTAGCGTTTTGAGGCATAATTCTCAAAGATTTAATGGACGTTTCAAGTAAGTCTGAAGGCTGTCTAAACACGGGAGAATGAATGCCTTTGAAAGCATGAAGAACAGGATTCGTGTCAAACTGCTGCATATGATATATGAACAGTTTATTTCTTTATTTTGCATGCACATTCGCAGGTTTAATTGTTAAAATAAATCTTAGATTCAACGGAACCTGAACAACTAAATTTCCTCAATGCGTCATTGCTTTAACATTTCGGCTTCTATCGCCCACCAATACTGTGTAAGGGCATACTTTCATGGCATTATCGTGGCATTGACATGCATACCAAAACTATGAGGTAAGCATGATGACACTTTCTCTAGAAACTACCAAAAATGGCTTAATAAAATATGTTCAGAGATGCTTAATCTTTTGATCTGACATTCCTAAACGTACCAAACATCAGAATGAGAGTCGATTTATACCAGACGAAAAGCCCTCGTATGTCTAAAAGTGTTCGGATCTTCGAAATCATTTTTAGTTTCTGTACCGTTAAAAATTGTTTGAAAACTACTTAAATGATAAAAGTTCTCAACCGAGACTCTCATGACATTGTTTGCAGCCTCGTACGCCCAAATGTCAATAAGACCAATCGAGAGACGAGCTATAACTATCAGCGACACCAAATGACATCGAAGCAACGGGAATCAACGATGTCCGAGAACATGTCATGAGAAGATCATTGGTTCTGACGATCAATTGTTTGTTTTTATAATTAGGTAGCAAATCAGATATACTGATATCTGCAGACACTTTAAAGCTGAAAGTGATACGTTGCAAAAATGGCCGAGACCATTTAGCAAACCCTGCTCCGCAGTCCCTGACCTTATTGGCATTTTGCTGCCGTGAAATCTGTTCCCATTTGTACTATAAACTTTCAAATAGATTCAAAACAACTCAATAGAGAAGCAATGACGGTGACTTGTGTAAGTAGGACAATTTCTACAAGAGTCTGCTAAATAAATTGATAACCAAAACATTATCAATCACAAGTGTCAATACATCTGTTTTTTCCTTGAGCAGCGTAAGATGAAGAAGTGTTACACTAACAGATCACCACGGAAACAAATCAAGGCGTATAGTTCTATCAGTAATGCAACCGACCACTTTCCCACGTCTTCATCTTCTTTCGTTGTTTTAAAGTTTTGTTTAGATAAAAAAACATACATTGATATTTCTTATAAGTCATACTCCTGAGGAAGCTTTAGGAAATTCTCAAAAAGATCTCTTCCCTTGGAGTAAACTCGTTGTAATTGTCAAACCGGTATGTACAAAACGTCATTGGCACTTTTGTGAACGTGCTGTACTTCCAAAGGAGTGCTTTGTCTCCAGAATACCTTCCGATAACTAAACATATCCAATTTTCGATTTGACTAGAATCGTGCTTTGGAAAGGTTATGGAAGCCAGGTTATAGTTTTTGGAAAGCTCTTTGAAATGTGAATATGTTGTCACTTTCGTCTTCACAGCTGTCTGGTAAATTTCGGATCCTTGTGGTGTGAGACAGACGAGAATGTTATTTATAGACACATCTGTTGATTCCAGAAAGAGGCACTGAACATGTCATATCCACCAAAATGCCTTTGAGGAACTTCAAAAAGTTGTTTCTTTTGATTTTAAATTGCTGCTGGGTGTATGCAACTTGATTGCTCGGCAAGCTGCTTGCCTGATATCATTCCTCCTCAGGCAGTATATGAGTGGGTTGATGCTGCTTTTTAGTAAGAAGAAAAAGTTTGCCCACATTCCAAAGCTGCTTGAAAATCCAGTCTTCCCTAGATAATACAGAAGACTTTTCACTGAATATGCTATGTAGGGTGAATAACAAATCAAAAAGGCACCAATAATCATCGACAGGGTGATTGTCTTCTTTCGTTCCACTATCTGCGACTGTTGCACAGACTTCGAGTTGGGCCTACATTGTGGCTGCGTGGATCGCATTAGTCGAAACATCACACGGTATATCGAGGCATATACAGCCAAAATCAATGCAAGAATCAGCAATTGAAATACCAGGTCGAATATAATGAAAGATATCCTCGCTGTTTCGTAAAATATCATCACTAAGACAGTATACATGGAGCTAACAACGAAGACGAACAGGAAGATACAAGCAACCGTTTTGCACGATGCCTTTTCCTTGTATTGAAATGGAAAGAAGATGGCGAGAAAGCGATCAATCGTCACTAGTGCGACGCAAACAAGAGAATTCCAGCACGTCAAACCGAAAACAATGTTGTATATCTTAACAGCAACTGTACAGCAAGGACCATGCTCTTTAAATAAAGTGAAAATGAATAATGGCTGACACACTGTTCCTACCACCAGGTCGATCAGGCTGAGGAACCAGAGTAGAACATTCGAGGGCGTGTGCAAAGATCGTGTTCGTAGAAAAGTGATGAAAAAAACGGCATTGCCTATAACGGTAAATAGGGCTGGAATAACGTCAATTGCAAGTATTATCCAAATAGTATCTGCCATACTCATACAAGATGTGATTTCCAAATGTTTGAGGTCTTGGAAACGCCTTCTGAAATTTCACACTGGCAGTAAAACGTAGCACCTCTCACCTCCTTGAAGCGCAATATCGCTCCTTTAAACAATATTGCGGCAGTTTGTACACATTGATCATTCGCAAATATGTGATCCTGAATGTTCGGAAAACCTCTTTTTTCCAAACAATTTTACTGAAAATAACTTATAACACAATACCTGCACAGACTTATCGTTGATAAATCAGTCATACAGATTCAGATCTTAAAGCAGCATCGCTTTTGCGTTTCCTATATTAACTACTACCTGAACCCTAA
This sequence comes from Rhopilema esculentum, assembly GCF_013076305.1. The sequence continues at coordinate 7,640,217 of NW_027019328.1, forward strand.
AACTGGAATAAGTCGAAGTCCAGACAATTTATTGGCATAGCACAGATGCCAATTAAACATCTGCCACCTGCTCTTTACTCAGCAGAATTGCAAATCGATTGGCATGGTCTAAGCAAGTCAATTATATGTACTATAATTTCTTCAAGCTTAACCTGCAATATTTGCTCTGTTTGTCAAAAAACGGTGAAGAAACAGATACCGCCTAGATTAATTTCACATTTTACATCACAATGAATGAAATAAACGAATAGGAAAACTTCAACGGTTTGCATTGAGTAAAAAACAAAGTTTCGGCTTATTTTACTGCAATCATTCGACGTTGAGTCTATAGCATTGTGCAACGTGCAACTCGCCCATACAGAACGAGAAATGGGGAGGGGAGATCAATTGGATCGCTATTGGATTTTTGGCATTATCGCTAGAACCAAAGGAAATCGATATCAGCCACTACAAGCCAGTTATGAAAAGAAGAGGAAGCTTGTTTTTATCAAAACTTTACAATGATATGAACGTATTAACCTTTCTTTAAAGAATCAATTTAGATTTAGATATAAAAATTACATGATGATGAGAAGGGGTAAGGGAATTTGCAGGTGCGGGCAATTGGCATCTTCAGATATCTACAGAAGAGCAGGATCAGGAAGGGATAGGTCCGGCACTTGCAACATTAATCGTTGTAAATTATAAATGTTCAGAATAAATTTGACGTAGTTTTGCATTTTTCTTGTATTAAAAATATTTTTTTTGGAAAATGCAGACCATAGTCTCACCTGCCGACACTGATCCCAGTACACCCCAGGTATGAGGATAGCTCAGTGGCTAGAGGTGCTGACTACAGATCCAAGGCTCTGTTGTTCAAGTTCCTAGCAAACTCCCCCTCCCCTCCATGTGAGGAGAGTCGCCAGCTCTCTGTGATTCAAGGCGTAGAAATCAAGAGGTGTGGTCACATCGAGCGGAAGGACCAGGACACTGCTCGATAAGCACAACTTTTCAGTGTCCTAAAAACTACGTTCGGATGCCAGGTAGCAAGTACAAATACAAAACACCCTAAAAAGGATTGCTTTGTAGCCGGAAAGGCAATTTCGGATGTAAACAAACATACTGAGGTGAAAACGGGGCACTTTGTGTGACCTAAATATCCTGATGGGTGCAGTATTCCTTGGACAAACGGGCTTCAAGGTGTATGATCAAAAGGTTATATATAATGTTCAAGATACTAGACGCCAATGCTGTAAGTCTAGCTTAGGCGTGCAATTTCTTAGCATGCGTACATAGTAAATTCTTTAGCCAGAAGAACTTTATGAACTCCTCTTTAAGTAGCAGCACACTTTATAAAGACACCGAGGCTCGATTTGGCAATAAATAAAAACAACGGGAAAAAAAGCCCACCCCTAACTGAAAAATTAGAAAAAAATGTTGTTAAGGATTTTCCCATGACAGGGCCAGTTTATTCAGCCGATCAACTGTGTTGCTAACAATGTTATGCAAAAAAATTTTATCTTACTATTAACCAAAATTAATGTTATACTTTAGAAATAATTTACAGTATGTAAATGTAGAAAAATCAATGCCGAAATAAGAAAAACATTAACAACACCCGACACTAAATTCTCCAAAAAAAATAAGAATATTGAACCTCGGCAAAAATTGACTAGTTCTTATTTAAAAAAGGATTCAAATTGTTTCAAAAACGGATTATGCGCACGCTGTAATGTACACGGAAAGGAATTTCCACCAGATATTTGCTGACGTCAATACATCATCACTGCATTACCTTAAGCGATACGCTTAATCAATAATGCGTAATACAAAGTAAACTCAAGAAAGTAAATCGGAAATGAAAAAAACTTCAATCATTCATCAAGAGATCTGGTGAATAAGTTTTACAAGATCTGTATCGAATTGGTTTCTACAAAATGACTTCACGCATACATTGCTTGGGTTTACATACAACAGCTCGCAGCTTTTGTAAAATCTGAAACTAGCTCTATCAATTTGGTTAAAAAGAAATGTTATTTTTGGGTTTTTATGGGTACGTGACTCACATTCAACTATTAAAATTTGAAGCTTGAGTAGGAGGCCCTTCACTCATCCCATTATAAGCAAAAACAGTACGAGAGTTGAGCATCTAAATGCGTGAACGTAAAAAAGGTGACCTTGAAATTTATTTGGATTCAAGGGACTTCCATAGAATCGAATATGAGCTTCACGTTTTCAAACTCATAATCACAACCGGCATGCTTTGCGACTATCTTTTTCACAACCCGCCTAATATCGCACTGCATGAAAATACAAAAAGCATGCCGGTTGCGGAAGAGCCTTTAAGTGGGTAAGGAAAAAGCTGAAAAATCACATGGGAATAAAAACATTATCATGAGGAAATGTCCGCAGTAGATTAATTTTCAAACACAATACTGCCTAGAGGCATCAGAACACAAATATTAAAAACATCTGAATCACTGCTGTTCAAAGAAGTTCATAGAATACTTGAGGCCTATTCTTTACCTTCAGGTACCCCTCTGCGGCATGACCTATGCGAAACATCATGGCTTCATCCCACCAGTTGGCCATTATTTGCAAGCCTACTGGCATATTGTTATCATCATATCCAACTGGCAAGGTAAGGCAGGGAACTCCGATTAGATTTCCATGGAACATATACCTGAAAACCAATACAAATGCTGATAAATCTAGATATGATAAAGCGTGATTTACTCTTTACCACCAAATGATATCTGATGCAAATGAGAACCTTACATAAGTTACAATAAGCTATTAAGAGTGTTAATACAGTAAATCCTCGATAAAGCGTCCACTCTCAAGAAAAGTGCCGCCTTGAAAAAGAGAGTAGACCCTCGGGGGGGGGGGGGGAAGGTACCTTAACATGCTTGAAGGTACGGGGACGTGCAATTATCTAGTGGTATCTTTTTTCTGAAAAGTGTGGAACTAGCGGTATCAGTTTTTGAACTATTTGCGAAACTATTGGTACCATTTGAAGAAACATGCAGAAATATGGGTACCACTTTGGGAAAATATTGCAAAATAATTAGGAGGTGATTTAGCATTAACAAAATGAATGTTCAGTTAGAAATGAAAGTATGAAATTGTGTAATATTGAGATTTTGGGGCAAAGGACAAGCAAAATTTGTTTAATGATTTTGTTGTGCTTTAAAAATGTTACTTGCTTTGCAGAATTATGGGTATAGTTTTCAACATGTTTGCGGAATTATGGGTTACATTTTTTCAGACATGTGCGGAATTATGGGTCCAAATTTTTTAACCAAAATGGCACGTCCCCCTCCAAGATTTGGCTTAGTTGCCCCCCCCCCCCCCCCCCCCCGAGAGTAGACCCCTTCGAAAAGGCGTACCCCGCTAATCAAAGATATCGATATCAATGTTTAAAGTATATGCAACACTTGAATTGTTAAATAAAGAAAAATTAAAAACACAATTATCAACATCATATGTTAATCTCTTAACATTCATAGGGTTTGCATAATATCTGTTTTAAAGGGACTTTGTTCAATTTCAAAGAAAATACAATTAAAACTTTTTGAAAGATTGTAGTTGTACAGTAAAAGTATTCTTACTTTTCAAAATCGATTATTTACGGTACATTTATAAGTTAAAAAATGTCCCGATGTCCAATACGCGGTACTGATTGGTCAACTACACACGTCATGTGATCGCGTTTTTCTAATTAGCCTATTTTGATCCACAACTGGGTATATTTTTCCGTCTTGTCCTTTCAGAACCTTAATTCGACGTTTTATACTCTAAGGAGTGTCAGACGAGAATACTTTCAGCATGCAGTAAAATGTTTGCTTTTTTTAAAAGCCATTTTCAAATTTTGTACCGCCAAAAAACTGTTGACATTAAGAAAATAGTTGACCAGGTTTAACCGTTAGCAGAATGATGAAAATATGGTAATGAAAATGCAAGACTTTGAGAAAAGCAGAATACCCTATCTCCTACCTCATAGTTTTTCCAGTAAGACCGGCATCAAGAAGGCCAGTCTTGAGTGCACCTGGCTCAATTTTTGGCATCACCATTGGTAAGGCTATAAAAAGGAAGATTTACGCTGTGACATTAAAAGAGGGACTTAGAAAAATTATATGGTCTAGTGGACATATACAAGCACAGAAAATATATTTAAATAAAGACGAAGCGTGGGAACCACATTGGTGAGGATAGCAACTATCTGCAACAGTTCGATATGAAAAGATGTAAATATGGTGAGAGTAACAGAAAAAAATCATATTTAAAATCCTATCAGCTGGGACCCAAGCAAGAACTTATTTCATTTAAATATATACAAATTGCTCCAGCTCTCTGGTAATTTGTTTGATATTTTTCCATTAATATTAAAAGGAGTTCCTGTCCTTAGCAACTATGCAACCAGCGAGGTGATGGGTCCTGTGAAAAAATAGCTTGAAGCAGCCTACATGTGAGTGGTACAGCCTCAGCAAACGATCGTCGTATACTTACTAGGCGTCAAAATAACATCAACACGCGTGAACAGGTTTTCAAATATCATCATAGCACGATTTCGCTGCTTCTGTGCCTGTAAAATTGGTTTCGTATAAAACATATCAGAAATTGAAATAAAAGAAACCAAGGTCAAATAGTAGCAACATTTCAAAAGTGTAGCGATAAAATTAATTAATGACCCTGGCTGCAGTAATTTTAAAATTTATCTTAAAACATGTTAATACAGGCTAAGATTTCCAATACATGATTTTAACATCTTTAAATAAAAAACATTATTTAACAACATTTTAAAATAAATAATCCCAATCTTTTACAAAAATACAGATTCAAGAAGTACAGATAACAGATTACAAAAATATTTTCCCTGTTTTTGCAGCTTTAAAAGAAAATTCGAATACTATATAAACTCTGATATCTAGCAAGATCATTCTAAGCAACAAATTGCTTGGTTACGATTTTTTTTGCTAAATGAAGTCCAATTTGGCGATAAAATTGATAGATCCACAAAGTGCTGGAACCATACTCAACATTAGGTACTTTCGCTGAAATCATATAGTTACAAAACCAGCTTAACTCGAACATCGAAAATAAACAACAGGAAAATAAAAAAAAACAAACAAATAGTTGATTCTTTAACGTGTAAGTTGAAACAAGTAAGTCAGATAGCTGCCAAAACATTTGATGTTGAGTTTGATAAATCATTTTTAACTATGAACTGGTTGTAATTATGTTAATTATATCTATTATAAACTGGGTTTAAAGAGATACGCACCACAATATAATCTCGAGCTGTAAAACAGTCAGCTACATTGAATACAGCTTGACAATCATGCATCTAGTAATAAAGGATCGGATAAAAATGACGTCATTCGTTGCAAACTGAGTGCAGATATTATCAAAAGAATAGCCTTTGTACAAGGATGGCGCAATAGTTAGGGTCGCCGACTACAGACCCGGGAGTTGCCAGCTCTCTGTAATTCAAGGTGTAGGAATCACGAGGTGTGGTCACATTGAGAGGAAGGACCGGGAGGCTGCTCAATAAGCATAGCTTTTCAGTGTCCTAAAACTACCCTCGTATGATAGGTAGCAAACAAGACAACAATAAAATACAATACAATTTCACTTGTGTCAATGACAAAGAGATGAAGGATGTTCGAGCTTTAATTTGTTTTTCGACTGGCCATTAATGCTTATTACAACTTTGAAGGTGAAAAGTTCACATTCAGACTCAAGTATGGAAGACTCAGACTCAAGCTGGGAAGTTCTGGCCGTTGTTGCAAATTTTATCAGATAAATACAATTAGTACATGGGTTTTATAGTTCAGGGTTATATGATAACACTTACCAGCTCATCGATATGCTCTGCTCGCATTTTGACTCCATAGGTAGCCATCTCCGAAGTTATGGTTATAAAGTGGGCAATTCTAGTTTCCTGTTCAGGAAGAGCAAAAATAATATTTGAAAGCGAAGATTAACTCACTTTTAGTTAATTCTGGCTGTCAAATCTAACAGGATTTCATCACATTGATCGAATGTCAAGAGTCATGGCAAGTATATGCAACAATGCAAAAAAATTACACCTCAAGATCTTGTCAGTGTTAAGAATACTGCAACATTAAAATAAATATACGTCAAAACTACGTTATCAAACGTAAAGAAAGGAAAGTATTTTTGTGGATGGCACAGATTTTTGTAGATAGATCAACAATTAGGACTTGTATCCAGGGCTATGTTTGACAAATGGTGAGCGGGTGTTGGTGTTACAGATTCGATGTTTTTATCATTGGCCTATCACTGGTCTCAAAATCTGTGTTTATGGGTTTCACACATTTGCATTTTCTGCTGTGGGTTTACGAACGCTAAGCACACTCACCACCAAACAGTTAAATATACAACAATGCAAAAACACTGCTGGTTTTACGAGTACCAGTGGAACTGATTTTATCGTAGCAAATAATTTAGTACAATGCTTGGGTTTGTAAAAGATACATTATATTTACACAACATTAAAGGAAACTATTGACAAGGATTTAGCATACCTCAAGCTCTGGAATGTTTATGCTGACTACCTCCGCTTTACACTCCTCCTCAAGGTATCTAACAGCTAAAAAGGGTAAACATTTACACGATTGTAAAACTCAAATAAAATTCCTCCTTGAAAGCAAACATTCATGAATTGCTTTGCATGAAGAATGGCAGGCTTTCCTGAGAGGGAGCTTAGAAGATCTTAACAGATGTTAAGAAAATCGTACTTGGAAAGAATCTTAAAAAATTGGTTTGTACAAATTTGCATTTGAGAAATTTGCACAAAAAGCACCAAATTATTTAAAAATTTGCTTATCATTAGCTAAAAACAGAAAACATTTTTCTTTTGGAGGTTTAGTCAGAAGGTTCTGTCTATTCTTGGTGGAAAAGCGACGTTCGGTCATCATCTTTGCTAAAGTGCGTCACAGGCAAGCAAACTCGTCCATCATTCCTTTTAAAGTTGAATGTAAACGAAATAGTTACTAATATTTAAACGGGGTTCATAAAAAGTCAATATAAGGGGACATGATTTATTTTTTGGCAAGTCAATGAGGCCCATTGAACGTGATTGCCTCAAGGTGGAATCTTATCGTATAATATAATCTATTCTAAAAACATAAATTCAGTAAGTTTGCTATTCTTTTATTCGGACAAAAATAATTTTCAAATGCAATATTGTGTACAAGAATTTAACTTACAAATATATATACAGCCACTTATTACAAATACAGCCAAAGCAAAATGATTGGAACATTGAGACAGCGAGAGAAAATGTGCCCTTATAAAAACAAACAAAAAATAGGAATATGTGGTAAGATTTTGGTGCCCCATTCACAAGTTTGCTCCCTATCCGCAACCTTTTCCTTGTGCAGGCGTTCCTTATCAATGATTTTCGGTAAAGAATTTAAGAAAAGGAAACCTCATGATGCCTTGGCAAATGTAAGACATACATACCTTCAGAGCAAAGTTGTACTACAAAAGGATCTCCATGCTGGGAATAAACAACAATAAAAATTAACTTAAAAATTCGCGAGTCAAATCAGAAGTAAGATGCCAAAAATAATTACAATTTATTCTAAAGATTTCACTACTTCAGATCTATGAAGTATAAAAATCGAAGCTTTTCTTGAAAAAAGGTGCCAGTTTGTTTTGTACATGAAACTAAAGACAGATTGCAGTAAACTTTTTACAGGAAACTTTCTACTGTAAACACAACAGTAAACTTTCTTTTGTGTACAATTCCAATGCATATTTGTTCAGAAGAAGTTTTTCATAAAAAATTAATCGATGACAGGACGTTAGCTTAAGTTCTTACGAAACTTATTGAGTTATGGGAGAACTGGGAATAGCGAAGATCTAATAAAGAGCAAATGGTACAAACAAGAACAGAGGCAGGGTTGCTTGGAGAGAGATAGCGGTGAACATGCAAAGTTATTGATTTGAGAAAAAAGCAACGATCGTGATTTGATCTCTTGGACAAAGGAATATTTCTGCCACTATAAGCATATGGGGAAATAGAGAAGTTTTACTTTATAGGAAGCAACAGAAGATCAGGAATTTCTATAAAGAGCTATGTCCAAAATTGCAGGTATAGAAAACAACTTGTGTGAAACAAAACCTTAAAGTAAGTCCAGTCAATGCCGATTCGAACTCCAGTCAGATCAGTATTGTCAAAGCCATCTAAACTGATAGGCGGCTGTTCCAGGCCTGTAAGGAAATCAAAGATGTAATGTTTTATAAATATTGAAATGCATGAAATGCTCTTCGAGCAATAAATCAGCAATATATATAAGAGATGACAGCTGATAAGGAAACTTGTTCACGAACGACTGGAAGATATGTTGACTAACTTAAGCAGTAGTAGTGTTAAAAGCAATCGACAGATAAAAAGTGGCTTAAGACATCTGCCAATCAAAATTAGCCAATCAATAAACGTGTGAGTTGAATCGCACTCGCTGATTGGTCAATTCTGGCTTGAACGATGGTTTAAGCCCCTTTAGCCTCTGTCGATTGCCTTTAACGTTGACTTTCGGCAATGTCTAAAATATTTTTGCTTGGGATGTAGCCCCCAGCCCTTTTCCTTGTTCAAGTCATATTTTGCTTTGGACCCTGAGCAAGGATTTACTCGATACACCACGATGCCGAAATCCAAACTGGTGTTGAGAAAATGCAAAGTTTAATTTGAGAATGAACATAAAATAAAATTAAATTTCAACTTCTAACCATATCAAAATTTTACAAATCCTTATTGAAAATAAAACATTGGCATACTTGGAGGAAATCGCGGGTCTGGACCGGCCATGAACGCTGCAAAAGAAAAAAAACTTTTAAGTCTCCACGACTCCATTGCAAATATATGAATAACAAAAGCAAGGTTAGCTGATGCTGTGCAAAAGCGATCAATTAAAAAAGGTTCGCATATGGGGAAAATACAAGTCAGACGAAAAATCGGCAAAATTATTGGCAAAATTATCGGCAAAATCATCGGCAAAATTATCGGCAAAATCATCGGCAAAATTATCGGCAAAATCATCGGCAAAATTATCGGCAAAATTGTCAGCAAAATTATCGGCAATAGAACAACCAACCAAGAACGGCAAAAGAAACTGCAACTACCAAATGATAACTGAATATCAATGTCTCTTACGGAATATCAAAAAGAGGGTCTCTTGACTTTGCCGGGTATTGCCTTGACATGAGTTGGAAGTTTAAAGGAAAACATTCAAAAGGTTAGGTTTTTCAAATTCAAAACATACCATACGATAGAGCTGCATCTCTGACAGTTGTGCACATTGGTCCTGTTAAGTAAATTAACCATAAAAAGCTGTTATCAAGCATCAAAAGGGGAGGGTATTGGCAGGTTAGGCTATTAGCATTTAATGTCGCTTTTCCCATACATAAATAATTGTTTTCATTTTTTCCACTTGAGGATTTTCTTTCATGCCACGTTCAGAAATAGGTATTTGGCATATATTGAAGCATTCTTATATTTTGTAGTTCCGTTTCTAGGGAGGGCTAGACCTAAGCTAATTTAAGTCCCATTTACCTGAAAAAACATCGCTGCTCCGATTTTAGGAGAGCCAGCATGCTGACGGGATACTTTTTTTTCTTGCCAAGAGGTCAGGAAAGGGTAAATGGGAAGTCTTTAAAGGAGAACTGACACGCAAAAATAAGTTTGGCTAAAACGGTAGTTTGTGACAAGCAAATTCCAGGATCGAAAAAATTTTTTAAATCACAGTTACCGTTTTTGAAATACAGGCGTTTTAAGTTGAGAAACGACAATTGTTCCGACAACTTGAGACTCGAGGCGAAAATCGTCACGAGTGGACGATCATCTTTGACGTCACAAGTGACATGTTCTCAGCACGTATTGTGTTTCTCTATAGAAACCTTTAACAAAATGCTGCGGACAAATGTTTATTTTGTGCATGTGAAAGAGCTAATTTTGCATTTTTGACACATAATTGACTTTTTCAATAGTTTGGGACTCTGAATCGGAGTTTTATTACACTGATTTCGAAACAAATGGAGAGTTTCAGCCGTCTGAGTTTTTGCTACCAACCAGCGATGCCGCTTGGGCAGACAGTCGTCCCATGGCTCAACAGTGACGATATTGTAAACAAAGAACAGACTGGAAGTACAAACTGATATGGAATTTCTATTAAAAATAATGCTATTGCTACAATCTAAATGAGATCAGGTATCGTAAAACTAGAATTTTATTTCAGATTGAGGCGTCTTTGGCCAGACTGCTTTGTCTGTATGGCCTAAATTGGCTAAAATGCCCATGATGCCCTAAACGGAACTGCAAGTTATTCATTATTAATTAATGTAACATTCTATGATTGTTTTTCAATGTTTTAAACGCGTTAACTGTATAGTGATATTGAATAGTAAAGGCGGGTTAAAAGTCGACTTGTGCGGATTTTATGCCATTTTCACCCGGCGTGAAGGGTTTCGGGAACTGATAAGTTACCTGGCAGTCGAAAGATCTGGATTTACGAAATAGGCTCTTAGCTCTTAGTCAAAAACTTGATTTCTTAGTCGAAGAAAATGCTGTTTAGCTGTCATAGGAATATCAACTGGCGCATTATATTCTTTTGCAAGCAATTTTGACTTGGGTGGGGGATGGGCTTTTTGCAAGACTAGGTTATTCCCTAGTATCTCAACCTCTGTTAAAATACAATAATCAAGTTCAGTGAAATTGTTATTTAGTCACACTCGCAGCTCCCATCAACCAAGGTTTTTTCTTGAATTCATATTTCTGCACCCAAAGCAGGTTGCAGGATCGCTTTTACCGCTGTCTCCACTAGATTTCGTTTGTCTTTTGGCTACTGCTTCAACCCCCCACCCCCCATGTTGCGATTTTTTTGTAATTGTAAAAATAAAAACTTTGAAGAAACGGTATCAGTTTTCAAACAAAGTCGACTCCTTTTTTCACAAGCTTAGAGGTTCTTTCAATGTTTCAAAGCATGCTGGTTCGAAGATATCATGGCATGAAAATAAATTTTATGTGGATATAAGCGTCTTAGCAGACATGTAGCTAGGATTTTCTAGCTTCTATATACTTATAAATGAAATGCCTGACAATTTTTTGTCTTTCACCGCGGACTATTTTCAATAAAACACGAAACTTCACTTGTACTTTCACCGTTGCGGTGAAAGCCTTTACAACGGCATTGTTAACATGTCACTTGTGACGTCAACCGAGAATTTTAACAACTCCTGGCGATAATCTTGTTTCCGCTTCGGGAAATTCCCGAGTCCTGGCTGTGACGTATTTGGCGGATAAAAGTGCAAATATCAGAAAAACGGCGAATCTAAGAAGAAAACTTTTTCCAGATTTGAAGTCAGC